>JBAMJV010002800.1:5000-271256 GCA_037951105.1 Echinarachnius parma | reverse complement strand
AAACCCTCATCTTTAGATAGCACACCGTCACAGAAAATGAAATAATCTGAAATATATCTTTCAGTCAATTCGGTCCATATGCGCTGAACGCAAATCAAATTGGAATATCATGTCCCCCCACATTTGAAAGTGGAGGAGATTGTCCCCCTCCCTGTGCCATTATGTATGTTTGGTTCCATACTTATATACTTCATAGTACGTGAAATTTCTGTCTCAGGTGTGCACCATATCACACAATTTCACGCCCCAAAATACAAAAGCTCCCTACTGTGGGAGGGGGACATCCTTCCCTGCTCGGTCGCTTCGCTTCCTCCCAATGTCTCCCCTCCACTTTTGAGAAGTTGTTGACGCCCTTGCTTAGTTTCATGGGAGCCCCAATGCCCTAGACTATATCAATGGCTCTATAGTATACAGGATCACGTGGATCCATCTCATGCAAGGCTCAATCTTTTCCTCGCTATGCCCTTTAAAAATACGTTACGAGTAGGTTCACTATACAATTTTAACACCCATGATAGGAGTTGCAAATGTCTGAAATCTAAAGCTTCCGGGGGCTCCGCCCCCTGGACCCCCATTATTGTCCCCAAATGTGGGTGCCCCCCCCCAAGTCAGGTCTTCGAGCCATCAAGACACTTTCAATGAGCGCATAATACAACTTCCGGTCATGCCAATGTGGGGCTTTTAGCTCTCTTAGTGGTCACTCTGGACAAAATTTCGAATTTCGCCCCCCCCCCCCCCCCCCCCCCCAATCGCAACAAACGGATCGACGCCCCTGGCGGACACTAAAAATGTTTCAGCACGAATATTCTCATTATGGCTCCTGAATTGAACATTATGATTATAGTACATATATTAGCTATCCCATAATTTAATGTATAACTTATTAATTTTCATTACTTGATTTAATGGCCATAAGACATGTTAAAGGTTCACATTCAACCCAATATTAATATAGTCCATCCGTTAATTTGTGTATAGTGACCACCCAAAGGAGTCAAGAATAGTGTTTTTCTGCATGAGATTACTTTTTCTGGCCACTATAGGCAGGTTGGTTGCTATAGACAGGTGGCCAGTAAGACAGGTTTGACGGAGACTGTGTCAGGTTCCACTTTACCACGTCTATGTGGTGTACAGTATGATGTCATATATATTTTAAAGGGAACCCCATAACGAGGCGGTTTAATTATGACTATACACAGGTGAGTCGAACACGGTGGAGGTTGGGGACCGTGTCGCTGTGAAGTTAGAGAAACGCATCCTAGAACCAATGCAGAAGGACCACGGAGGCTGGGTCGATGGCATGGAGAAGGTAAAGGCTACTTGTATTCAATATCAACTGTTAACGCAAGAGGGAGCCGTTCAGACGCCTGAAAATTACTAAAATATTCATAACAAATCGAGAATGGTTCAGTAAAGAGAAGGTAAATATAAAAAAAGGAATTAAAAGCCACTTTGGTATCTTTCAAAAAGTGTTTAGACTTTGATAATATTTCCTTCAATTATCGAATAAATGTGGGACTTATTTCTATTATAATCGGAGGTTATTCATGAATATTTAAGTTGTTTCTAAACAGATGATCTAACATATTTATTAAATAATAAACACTTAGTTTTTGTATCACATCACAACGAAATATTTTGTTGGCGTTCTCTATAGACCACATTATTTACTTCGATACTTGCCTTCTTTTTTTATAACCAACTTATTCTGTTTGAATTACACTGATGTTGTCATTGACCTCAAACACCTATTTCTCTGAGTTATAACAATTATACAATTTAGTTTTATCGGTCGTTTGTATCAGTACATTGGAAAGATCGGCACACTGGAAAGAGTTTCTTGGATCTGGTGACGTCAGGATCAAGTATCCAAATGGACAAAAGTTGACATTCAACCCCTGCGGCAGTTACTGTGGTATGATACGAAAGACTAATTATAATACTAATAAACATAATCATAATAATAATCATATTCTCGTTATGGAGAAGAAACTGCCACGTCATGTGTGGATTTGTTGTGAGTGATTTAATTGTGTTTACCATCAAAATTATTCACGCAAGTAGCTATGTTGACACAAAACAAACATGTATATTGAAATTGTGTTAATCTCTACAACGTAATGATTCAAGCTGTACGATTGATAAACAATTTGGCAAATGTCATTGTAAACCTGCCGCTAAGAGATGATAATCAATCGTATTAGGCGCTTTACAAATCCAGAATATTATTGACACCATCAATCCATGATGTACATGTGTAATGTGATAGAATTGAAATCAATTTGTAAATGAAGAGGAAGAACGCATCACATGTCAGTACAAAGATAGTTAAACTCAAATGGCAACCAAGTGAAAAAGTATCACATCCTATATATACTCCGCAAAAAAAGAAACTGGACACTTGTATCAAACCAAATATTTCATATTCATTTACGATAAAATATATGATATTGTATATCAAATTAAAGATAAAATGGCCCTCTTCAATATTGGCATACAGTCCAGATGAAATCATTCATGCATGACTTGTCACGGTCAACTAACCACAGCAAGGTCTGTTTTCAAAAATAGCAAAAATGGAACATCCACTCAACCATGTAAATGTTGATAAGCATAATCTAAAACGCTATATTCATGACATGGCATAATTGTTCATACAAATGTGACCTTTTTTTATCTTCATCTCAATAAAAAAGTATAAATGAAGACAAATTGTGAACGTTATAGGTTTTATTTTCATCCAAAAGTAACAAAAATGGGGAATTCCATGGTAAAGGTTTATTAGTCGAAACCACAGTTTGTGCCCTTATTTCAGCATGAAAAATTGTATAAATTCTTCTCAAGAATGCTACCGTAGTCCAAAGATCTTCAAAACCTGATGTCACCATTGGTCAAACAGTTGAGCGTCTTTAACATGACATTTCTCTAGATAACTATGGTTAAAATTGCAGACAACAACACAGAAACAGACAAGCTTCATGCCTCTAATACAGACCAGTATGATGATGCTCTCATAACCTAGCTGGCCCTGTTTTATTGACAAATTTGTATTTTCAGAGTTGTTCATAACAATAAAGTAAAATAATGTCATAATTTACTTGCCCCGCACATTTTGTCTTAAGTGAAACGCTCACTATCATCCTGATAATTTCAGTCGAATGGTGTGGTCCTCCATTGTTTTTGCTATTTTTGAAAACAGACCTTGCTATTGTTAATTGACCATGGCAGTTCATGCATGAACGATTACACCTTTAATCTATACCCTGCATGCAGAGGACTAAATTCCCTTTAATTTGATGTATGGTAATCTACACTTTATCGTACATAAATATGACATTTTAAAACTTTTACAAGTGTCCAGTTCTTTTTTTGCGGAGTATATATAAGTCATTAAATAACTATATATTTTCAAAGTATGAATGTATAATTTTCCACCCCATTAATGATAAATTGAATTATGCTTCAATTATAGTATATGGTTAAGCATGTTATAGATTATCATAACAGATAATAAGTATTCTAATTTCGCATTATAATACCCATTCTTGCAACTTTTGTAATCATGGTCTACAAATTATTATATCGCTTGTGATTTAATTTTGTTTACCATCAAAATTATTCACGCAAATGACAGCCCTAATAAGGGCAGGGGGCCATTATGCCCCCCTCCCCCATCCGGAATTGTTCTGATTGCTCGGAAACGCGTAAGGATGACGCCGCGCCGCTGGGTGACTTTTTTTTCGAGTCTTGCGCATCTTTTAAAACAAATCTTTTGAATATCGGACCTTCCATTACAAAGTCACGTGACTTTTTGTCACTGCATGTCAGCCCTAAAATCGCTCATTTTCGTAATTTGTGTAACATATGGAAATATCAATTTTCCTAAAAAGAGATATATTATTGGTTTAATTGGTCTTGTTTACCTTTAGGTATTTGTTAGAAATAGAATAAAACAACAAAACAATACAATACATAAGTTAAAAAACAACCAATGTTTAAACCAATGAAGAATATATGATTTATGGGTACAAATATGAATTGTATTACCTTATTTGCATATATTACCATCAGTTTGAAATTAATGAATTTTTCAAAACATTGAAATTAGTATTTCATACACTTCACTTGACATGTGTGCAAATTACGGTCAAGATCTTTGGGGGGGGGGGGGGGCATAATAGCTCCCCCCCACCCCCCCCTTCTCCTGCCGTAGAAAGACCTCAAATAGCCCCGGCCTTTTGAGGGTTAAAACTGATGATTTAAAAATGATCTTAAAACATATCAAACATGTATATTCAAATTCTGTTCATATCTACAACGTAATATAAGCTTAGGATTCATGCTGTACGATTGCTAAACAATTTGGCAAATGTTGTTGTGAAACTGCCCCCCCCCCCCCCCCCTCCCCTCCTATCGTGCGCGTACATGCAGGAACTTTGATTTATTTCCGAAATGAATTTTTTTGCATGTTTTAACAAGTCAAATTCCTAACTTGCTGTATAACCATCACCTAATTTCACACAGCTGCCAACATTCAAAGCAGGAGACAAAGTGAAGATCATCTCAGATTTGGAGAAGGCCAAGAAGCTCCAGGTGAACCACGGGGAATGGAATTCTAAGATGGACAAGGTAGATACACCGTGTGACATTTGGGATAACCATCGGGGACGATTTCCCTCAAGGTCACTAACATTACGTTACATAGGCACCAAAATAAAGTAAGCGAAAATGGCCCCTTCTTCGTAAATGTAGAGCCATTTGGATGATTTGATTATGATCTATGAGGTAGATCAAACAACATATATGTAATTAATTTGATAGAAAAATGTTTGGTTTTACGTAGTTTTTAGCGTCTAGTATTGACATATTCATTATAGATCTGTGTATTAATTTGTTTATGTTATTGTGATTGTTTTTTGTTTTTTTTTGAGGGGGGGGGGGGGTGGGGGGGTCGGGCATATGGGTAGAATCATTTGATCACCGGAAATAGGCGTATTTGATTTGATTCTGATTTATTTTATTTTCAACATAACCACATGATACAAAATGATTTGGGACAGTATGAATTGTATGAACCCTGAGACTGTTGGGTGAATTGTTTCTCTCAATAAATGTCCATTGTATCGAACAGGCTCTCGGGAAGGAAGGGCGTGTCCTTCTGGTGGACGCAGACGGTGATGTGAAGGTGAACGTAGAGGGCCACTTCTGGACGTTCAACCCTGACTCACTCACGCTGCTGGAGCAAGGCAGTGGGACAGAGGGAGTCTTTGAACAGGACAGAGGAGGTAGGTAATACTGTTATACTGGGTATACAGTAAGTAGATGTAGTTTCTTCTAGATAGTCAATGACCGTAGGAATAACAGTCACAGGCACTTGTTCATAAATTATAATCATAACTATAATTTATGGAAATGTTTCTGCCCCTATTAATGTACTTCTCTTCCCTTACTTCCTCCTCTTTGTCTTCTTCATCATCCTCTTCCATATATAGTTGTTCACAATTATCATAATTGTTTGTAAACTAGAGTGGTGAATACATTTAACAATTATGGCGATCACGGGATATTGCCTTAATATTTGTACAATTATGCATTGTAGATTTAGCTCTTAAATTAAATGAAACGATATTTCGTGCAGAGTTGTTCATCCAACTGATGAAGCACCTCCTGGACCCGCTGGGACTGGGTGTGGTGGATTCGGGAGATATCCGGCAAGCACTAGCATCAGAGAAAACTGCAGACCCAAAAGAGTTCCTCAAAGCAGTCATGGAGGGAGATGTCGCAAAAGTGAAGGAAACCCTTGAATAAAGACAAAAACCTTGTAAGTTAAACTCTAAATAAAAAGGAGAAATGATTGTACAAATCGTGCATTAACTATACCCAATATACTTACACACAATATCGTATCTAAATGATGATTTCATTTTAGGGTGTAATCAAAGTTATTGGCGGAGGTGAGGGGGGGGGGGGGGGGGGCTTTAAACCTTAGGCCTCCCGCCTCGTATACCAAATACAATGTTAACCCCTCCGAAGACACTGGACCAATGTAGGATTGCAGGCAGTGATAATTATCCTACTGTTTGTAGAGCGCAATTGTATTAGAGGTTAATAAACAAATAATCTGAATTACTTTCATTAACAGGTGAATTTCACTATCGACCAGGTGACAGCTTTACATTTGGCATGTTACCATGGCAACCTGGAAATAGTAGAGGTCCTGTGCAAGGCTGGAGCTAACCTGAACGCGAAGGACGAGGATGGAGACACGCCCATAGCATTGGCTACTTACCAGTGAGTAGTTGAGCTCGCCGGCGAATCCAGGATTTTTTTCTAGGGGGGATATTTCGTCGACCAAAATTATTTACGAGGGGGGGGGGGGGGGGTGTTAGGGGTGTTAGTTAAATTGTTTTGATTGGGCGGAGGGGGGAGGGGTGTCCTCCCTCAATTAATATGAGGGGGGTGCCTGTGAAGAATTTTCGAGGGGGATGCCCATCCAAATTTTCAAGGGGGGGGGGGGGGGGGGGGTGTCGGTCAAAATGAAACATTTCAAGGCCAAGACCATGGTAATGCTGGTAAAAAGTTGTCTCGAGAGCAGTTTCAAATGGTAAAGGGGTCATGTAAAAACAGTCTTTGAACTTGAAATTGATGGTAAACAGTTCCGCAAGGTTGGTCCTGTATAAATAATATTCATTCTAGAAAATGTTGAAAGGCCATACTTTGAGCGATCATTAAATTTAGTCCTAGTATCACATGAGTTAACGGGGAGTGAACATCAATATTTTGACTAAAAAGTGCACTAACATTAACAGGTAGCATTTTATTATGGAGTACATGAAAATACCCAAATTATATTTATACAATTCAAAAATAGGTAACTACATTTCAAAACAGAGGCCTAGAATGAGCTGAAAATGAAGATTTTGTAATGATTCCTAATAACTTTTTGTCATTTATGTACTTTTTCTAACAAATATGTGTTGCATGAACCCAAATCAATGAATTATACAACAATATCAATGCATGTTCTGGGAGAAAGTCCTTTATTCTATTCATAATATCAATATTTGTAGAGATTATACACAAAATATTATTACCTTGATTGTTCCATTTCAAATCTTCATCAGTAGTGACATCCAGAAATATATTTGAATGTACTCTTTCTATTTCGTATTATTAATTAGCATATTAATCACGGAATTTGAATTGTTATCAAAGTCATAAAATTGGTTTTCTGAGTATTTAAGGCAAGTTAATTGCTTAAAATATAATTATGAACCTTTTTCGATTCTTATTTTCTAAAAATTCTAAACTAAGACGCATGTTTACAAAAAGCATGTACTAGTATCACCAAGTTCAATTCATAAATGCTTAAAATATAATTATTAACCCTTTTCGATTCTAAATTCATTATTATTTTCTAAAAATTATGAACTAAGACGCATGTTTACAAAAAGCATGTACTAGTATCACCAAGTTTAATTCACAAATGCCATTGTATACATACAAATGTGGAAAACGTCAAAAGGGTCGTAATTAAAATAGAATTAAACTTACCACCAACTCGGTGCAGCTCGATGTCGAAGCTTTCCTCTACGGTGGCTTCGTAGAAACTTCGCGAATTTACATGCGCGTCAAATTAAAGAAATCGCCTGCTCGCGCAAAAGACCTTCGCAACGATACAATGAAACTAGAATAAGACGCCAGCTCAGCTCAGCTAGCACAAGCGTAATATAATTTAAATCAACGAGGAAAAATCCCTAAATCTTGAAGGATGAACTCAAAGTGACTTGGCAAATACGTTGGCGAAATAAAGCACAACACCCGAAGACTGGCCGTCAAAGTGACTTGGCAAATACGTTGGCGAAATAAAGCACAACACCCGAAGACTGGCCGTGGTAAAGAAGAAAACTCGCGCACGTCTGTCTGCTTCGAGGACCGTAATGCTGTGTGTCCCAAAAATGAAAATGCTTACGAACTACGAGGTTACTTGCCTCGGATTGGCTCACTTGTTGCCGTTGCCATTACAATTTAATTATACGGAGTTGCCTCTTATGATCTACCTACTTAATTAACTATATATACACGGGAACGCTACACAAACAAACATAAACAAATAAATATAATGTGTACATCTGTTTATATGCAATAGTTTGTTATTGTGATTTCGCCTAGAAGGCATTTCAAACTCTGAGCTAACTATAAGCATGTTATTTCGATAATAACTCAATAATCTCTTATCATGTATCCCCGAGGAACGAACCTAAATTGATCCAGTACTTACTGTCGAAGGGTGCAGATCCAAACACTACCAGACACGAAGGCAGCAGGAGCCCACTGCACATTGCTGCATCCAAGAACCACATCAATTGTGTCAAGGCATTGCTGAAGGGAAGCAACCCGAATATTCAGGTAAATTAAAATATTAATGTAACATTGAATAAAATTCCATGTACAAAACAGTACACTCAAATGTCCATTATAAAACCATATATGGGAAAATTTAGATTCGCTGAAGATTTATATGCACATCCATGTATGTATAATTGGTGTTGGTGTGGCATTGGTGATTATAGGAGCGCACCATTTATTAGTGGAGGTGGTATACTCTGTATTTCTTTATTCCTATTCCTTTGTTGAGTGTTTGCATAACATTTGAGTGCATAAGCCCCTCGTAGATGCCACTGCATTATGTTACAATTGCAGACATTTTCGAATTTCTACCATTGAAAAAGTAGATAAAATGTTGTCATTCTTTGCGGAGAAATGAGCGTAAGTGACCTAAACAGGATGGTACTGCCAACTTAAAGAACCAGTGGGGATTATTGTGTTTTACCTGGAACAGTTTTTTCTGCTTTAATTGTTTTCCGTTCGGGTGATCTTGGGAAGTGTGAACTGGGATATGGTATGAGGCCAATCTTCCAGTTGCGCATAATCTTAAAACTTATTTGTTTTATCATTTTGGAATTGACACTGAAGGATGTGGTTGGAGATACACCACTGCACGACGCCATCAGGAAGAAGCACAAGGAAATCATTGAAGTTCTCGTGAACGATGTGAAGACAGATTTGAATGTCAGGAACAAACGAGGATTCAACCCTCTACATCATGCGGCTCTATGTGATAACGTACAGTGAGTATATTAGATGTTGCAATTAACGGCAGCACGTTTGTATTGAAAATAATTAGGTATATTTTTCAGAGTTTTTTACAGTCAAGTAATTGCAACAACGAAACACAACGCATATTGTGACTACAGAGAGAAAGGAACGAAATGTCATCATGCGTTAATATGCAGAAATCTGCAGGAGCGATTCTAGGGCTGATAATATACATTATTTTAAGTTATCAATATCAATATTTTTTGAGAAATACAGTCAAACCTGTCTATAGCGACCACTCAAGGGACCGGCGAAAAGTGGCCGCTATGGACAGGTGGTCGTATTAGACAGGTAGGCCGCCATTTTGAATTTCTGGTCGCATAATATCATGCCCATATACACATGTGTAATTAATTGGCATCGTTACACGCTCGTGTAGTTTATTCAAGTGTTTATTGCATGCATAACCAAATCAAAAATTGAAATTATACATGAATTGGCATTACATTTCAAATGATATTACATGTACGATTATCTTTGTTTTATACGTGAAATTGAAATTGCAAAATGTGTCAATTTATTTACTCATCAATAGACTAGAGAGATTCACCTGCACTTTTAAATGCTCATAAAGAGTTTTCTATAGAATTCTGAAGTCAAGATGCATCGTTTGGTCACGGATTATCATTGAACATTTTAACATAATTATAAACATGGGGAAACACCCCTCCTAGGCTATTAAAATACTTGTTATATAGATGTCAAATTCGGTTGTGATGTTGAGTGAAGTGTCTTTGTATGACGCATTTTAGGATCAGCATTAGGTATTGCAGTGAAGGGAACGAATAATCTTTGTTTATGAGTCTGAAACACTTGGTGTCGATTAGGCCTTTTTAATGAATTGTGTTATGCATTGACATGCTCAGAATTCGAGCCTTGAGCGACCAAAGGCAAACTTCTTAGTGCCTTGGTCGCTCAAGCGCAATTTTTGGTCGCTATACACAGGTTTAAACGTGCGTCGGGACCCACATGGGGTGGTCGCTGGTCGCGTTAGGCAGGTGGTCGCATTACGCAGGTCGCTTAACACATGATTTTTCCCGGGGGGACCAGAGAGCGGTCGTTATGAGCAGGTGGTCGCTATAGACAGGTGGTCGCATTAGCAGGTTTGACTGTATAACACTCAGACGAGACACACATATCATTATCATTACACATTTTCAGCAGGAAGAATCGAAAAGTGTTGTATTATCAGTATAAAAGAATATTTCCCAAATTGGTTCAGGTAAGATGCTCTCCAGATGATATAAACTGCAGGGACATTGCTCATGTTTTCCTCGCCTTTTTGTGTTCCCGTCAGTGCAACCCGTGTGTTGGTGAGAAAACAACGCGCTCTGGTCGACATTCAGAAGGATGATGGCTACACGGCTCTGCATGTTGCCGTCCTTAACAACCACAGGAACATCGCCCAGATACTCGTTATTGAGGTACACATTTAACCAACTATTCATAAACTGAGTGAAACATATTAATTGATTTGATTACTAAGAATTAAAGTATTAAGTATTTAGTAATATTAAAGGGATCTAGTAACTTTGTTGACATGTGCAAAAAATGATGAATGGTTGATGCAATGTATATTGTTGTTATCTCATATGTCCACAGGGTATTGTGTGAAAATTTCAAGTCAAATGGACATTGTATGGCCAAGTAATGAGCGAAAATGCAAAGTGATATTCAGTAACTCACTGCACTCACTTTGTACACGGAAGAAACACTCGCCCGGAGTTTTTCTTATCTGAATACTTCAATCATACATATCTTTGTAACGAAAGGGAAATTTGTAAAACCAAAACCTGTCCCGTGATTTTATTGTGATTAAAAGTGAGCAAAGAAAAATGGGATTCCAACGGGATTCGAACCCGAGACCTCCGTATTGCTAGACCGGTGCTCTACCGACTGAGCTATAGAAAACCCTACGACGGCGTTCTTCCCTGAAACCCCTTAATTCATCATTGCTCAAGTGATCAGAAGCTTTATAAACCTGACATAAACCCGAAGTGGATTAAAATCAACTTGGGGATATATGCGAGGGATCGCCGAAGCGATACAGCTTTTTGTAATAATTAATTCAAGTCCGTGATTTTATTGTTAATACGAATACAACAAGGTATAAGGGAACCGCTAGAATTAATATTTTATTTTGAGGATTTGGACAATGTTACTAAGTCCCTTTAACCAAGGAACTGTTAACGATTAGATGGATTGACAAAACTTACCCTTACCAAACAGAAGGCCTTCGCTAAGCATTCCCGCAGGTAGTCACAGGTCTTCAATTATCCTACAGGTCTTCGATTATCACATTATGTAGTCTTCTTATCTATAGTTAATGGTCTTCCAAAGCCTTTGAAAGCTTATTTCCGTAAGCAGTCCGTAATCCTTCCCATATAGGTCTTCGAAGGCTTATATAAGCCTTCCTACAAAGAATTTGATATGCAAATTAGGTACGGACTGCTTAACCTGAAGCTATAATCAAGCCTTCGACTGCTTACCTGAAGCTCTAATAAGAAGCTTCAACTTCTTCTTTCTTCAAGCCTTCGAAGAGTAAAATTTTACGTTATTCTTGTAAGATTCAAGTTATTCTTATCAGCATTTTAAGTATGATAATCAGGCCGAATTTCCACGTCTTGCAGCATGATTGAATTTTTATTCAGAAATTGAGCTATTCCAGAAATTATATAGCCAGATCGACTCAATTAAACAGAAGTTACAAAACATGCATGCATAAATAATCTGTTAATTCACAATCATGTACTGAAAATAATTAGCCCACACGAAATTCATAGAGTGGGACTGAAGTGTTCTTTTGACTATATAGCACTAGCATGTAATGATTTATTCAAGTCGGTTTGTTAGTGATTAATGATAGATTTTGGCATAATGATGTTAAATAGGATTATTAGTAATGCATGCATGTAGGAATGATGAAAGTACACAGTTCACACTTAACAGTTAACACAGTACACTTAATTACCTAAATAGTCCACCGTAATAGCTTAGTAGACTGCATGCATGCTTCCATTGACTTTCAATTATTGCAGGTGCATGATGGGCATGATTTTCCCCCCAAATTTCAAACTGCCATAAGCCTTCGTGTAATTAGGCCTTCTAACCTTTGTCTACTAAGACCAATTCTTCGACTGCTTACATGAAGGCCTTTTTTCTATGAGTCGCAATTCAGGACTATGAATTATTTATGAACAAATCTGATTAATCAGACTACATTCCTATATCAAAAGACTGGTCTTTATAGGTTTAACTTAACACCTTGGCTACGGGAACTACACAGTTCATGGGGTTGTCGGAATCTACAAGGTAACGGGTTAACCCAGAGCTGCCAACCTCAAGAACATGAAATCAGTACTCTCAAGGCTCAAAATCAGTAATTTGGGGAAGAAATCAGTAATTTCCTACGCGACTCTATAAGTTTAGTGAAACGGTTACACGACGGTTAACCGACCGTCATCGGCAAAAATATTTAGCAGAACGGGTAACCAAAAAAAAAAATTGTTTAATGGTACGTTGAACCCTGCTAATCTATTGCTAAAGTGGAGGTATTTTACATGTATCACAAATAAACAAAACAAATAAACAAATGGTAAGAGAATTAATGATAGGGAGATTGAACAAACGGACAGATATCGGATATATCCGGGGGAAAAGAATTTTTTTTTTTTCCCCCCCGTAATTTTTAAGCGGCATTCCGTACTCCCGTAATGGTTGTCAATTTCCGTCCCAATTACGAAAAATCCGTACTAGTTGGCAGCTCTAATAACCTCTTGCCTACGGGAATATATTGGGGCTATGGACAAAGTTTAAAGGGGTAGTTCAGTTTTGGTAGAGAGGGCGCTGCACAACACAATTTTTTTGGGAGGTAATGAAAAACTGAGTGTCGAATTTGAAAGAACATGCAATTTTAATGGCAGAATAAACTTTATTTGGTCAAAATCGGTACAGAAATGGCTGAAATATCAATAAATATATCCGATCGTAATAAATTTGGGCCCCAAATTTATTCGATGATTTGTTTTTTTAATAAAAAAATGCTTACACTTTTTCAAAATTGTTCAAAGCGTTTTTTTAAAAATAGTTATTGATGATCTCTCTATTTAATCATTATTTTAACAAATCATCTGTATAACTTTGTATGAAAAATGTTTGAAACCAATGCATTTTTAGAGAGCGCCCACTTGTGTTTTAATGGCTCTTTTAAAAAATGATAACAGGCTTTTTACTTAGTCGTTTGTAATTTTGTATACCTTTCGAGCATGGTGGAGTTATAACTATTAATTGTAATGTTACTGTGCAGGTTTTGGTTACTAAAGTTCAGCCTTACCAAAACTGTACTACCCCTTTAAGGGAATGTCTGAATCTCGAAAGATACGGGTTAAGTTAATTGTGCTTGTTCCATGTCATGTATATAGGGGAAGTGTGACATCGACATGTATAACGATGAGCATGTAACTCCACTAGTCCTGGCCATCGCGCGTGGTTACACCCTCATCATCGAAGATCTGATCGACCACGGAGCCGACGTCAATTCGGCCGATGGCGACGGGGATACGTGTCTTCACCTGGCCATGATGAAACACCGACAGGGACAGACGATCGAAGACTCAGATCTACTCAAGAAGGTTTGTACGAAGCTGAATCAATCTGGTGTTTTCAAAGGGATGGTTCATTTATGGTTTAGAGGGCGCTTCAAAAATGTAGTCAGTTGTACGGTAATGCCGGAAAACTTTCTGTATGAATAATGAAATCACATCGTTTAAAACAAAAATAATGTTAGATTGTTCAAAATCTATTAAAATCGATTGACATAAGTTATTCACAAATAATTAAGTTATTCGAATAACAGCCGCACACGTTGTTTTAGATTAACGATATTAATAATTTACATTTTACTGTTTCATAAAAAGCTAAAAATTCTGAAAATATTCCAAAATCGATTTTGATAAACAGATCTGATAATATCTCCTTTAAAGACGTTAAGGTTTAGTTTTTACAATCAAGCATGGTTCAATGATAGCTATTCGTTTTAAATAATAAAATATAAGTTTAAGGCACTCAAATTAAGTTTTCCAAAAAACGTTTGTTTCCTTCAAATGATAAAGCTTGAGTTTTGAATGTTCATAAGTCTTATTTGTCATATTTCTTTCTTTCTCTCTCCGTATTTATTGTCACAACCTAGTTCCAGAGTAAGTACCGGGACAACGGCATTACTTCCCCTCTGCTGGCATTGATGTGTTACCTGGTGCAAAAGGGCGCATCAGTCGACAAAACAAACCTGAAGAAACACACGCCTCTCAATTATGTCAAAGAGGGCGCCGTCCGCAAAGTTCTTGAGCACATCGCAAGAAAGGTAGAAAGGTGAGTAGACCTGAGATTGGTATAAATTTAATTTCAATTAGGAAAATAGATTTCTCCTACACACTAAAGAGACTGCATTATAGACACTTTAACCAAATTTGTGAAGAAGACTAAGGGCCCTGGATTATCTGTATAGCAGCTCTGTCCCTTAAGTCCTTCAGCAAATCACACAAAGGTCTCATGTAATGTTCTTCCAAACTCGCACTATGTACTTCGTTATAGGCTTGTAAGGATTTGCCAAACTATAATAGTCCACACAAAAAAAATCTTCTGATGCTATTGCAGATTACTTCTAATTCACATGATCTGTCTGATAGATTGAGAGTATCACACAATCACCTTCTCTGGCACCATCTGGCCTCTCCAGGACAGCAACGAATGGCGCTTTTGAGGAGATATTATCATCACGTATCAAGTATCAAGCAGAGATGAAATTAACATCGTTAGCATTTAAATTGCAAGCATAGAGTGTTAGTGTTGATGTATTACAAAATATGTTCCTTGGATTAACGCTGTTACGATATATCGGCAAAGAATATACTTAACTTATACTCCTCTTCATCACTTTACAGGGCTGAAGCCGGAGACAGCAGTATTGTCAAGGTCGAAGATGGTGAAAGGGGAGGAGATAGTGGTGGTGGAGGAGGAGGCGATGGAGGAACAGACAATAAAGGAAACAGAACAGACAAGGAAGGTACGAAACTTTATCATCAAATTAAATGAAATTAAATGAAAGTTTATTAAATAGCTGGAGGAATACATATATAAGCGAAAAGAGGGATGGGGTGGTTTGAAGTGGTAATAATCAATAATGCCCGAATATTATCCAGAGCTATCACATGACATGTTGATGGAAGAGAAATTAGAGGGAAAAGATCGGGGATGGAAACGGAGGGGTCGGCGATGAAAGGCAGAAGAGAGATATGATAGCCAGAACCGACTCTATGGAGTTATTGCAAAACAATATAATCAAATGAAAAGTCTGTACAAGAAAGACTTCTCTATGTCCTCTCTTACCACGTCAACACACCTTCTCTTTGTATTGACGTGATCAAAAGTTTAAAATGCTACTTCTCATGGGAAATGACAAAACATTATATGAACTTTCACACTAAAACCTCCTATTTGGTTTCCTCTTTCCCTTCAACCTGGCAGTTCCAAGCATCCTTTCCTCTATATGCCCAACTTCCCGCTTCCTAACTATCTCTTCCAAAGGATATTCCCGAACTATCTAAGTATCACTTTGTTGCTAGATAACTATGTCTAGTTAAGTAATAAAAAAAACGTCAACATACGCGTAACGTTAAACTTGTCTCACAACACGCTTTGCATCTCAGATGACACGTTCAGTGGAGTCCACGTCATCCAGGAGCCTGATAAAGAGGTGACAATCTTAGAGAGGATCGGCAAAGGGGGGTTTGGAGAGGTACACAAGGGGCGCTGGAGGGGCACACCTGTTGCCGTTAAGCTGATGGATACAGAAGGAAGCGGTAGGGATGACGTTCACAATGAAGTGTCTGTGCACAAGTAAGTCGTTATTAGATGTTTGCATAAAAGCCGCATACAACTACAATACTTTTAACATTACATTAATCAACATTGTAAACTGTCGTTAGATAATGAAATGCACGCTAACCATGTGATATTATTCCATTGTGAAAGGTGGTCCGATGTGATGGTGCAGTGCAGCAGCTGCTCTTCGCACGAATCGTCCCAGGTTCCAAACCTATATCCAGCTTCTAACCTATAACTGGCTGCGTATTGTTAAGTAGTGGTATAAGCCAACAACCCCCCCCCCCCCTCCCATCTAAGTGGTGTCAGGTACAAATGCCAGTTGTAAAAATGTCAGAGGATGTCAGGGGTAAAAATGTCAGAGGTAAAAATACCAGAGGTAAAAAAAAACAGAGGTAAAAATGCCAGTGGAAAGAAATACAGAGGTCTAAATGCCAGTGGTAAAAATGTAAGTGACAAATGCCAACTGTATCACACTATTGTATATACTTTTGCATCATACCCCTTTCACAGTCCAAATGTTCACACAGTACTTAGTGGACATATCGGATCCAAAAGAAAAACAATTTACCAACCATTCATCACTTTTTGCACATGTCAACAATGTTACTAGATCGCTTTAATGATTATTTGCACTCTAAACGTTATGTAAAAGATAACATCAACAAAACATTATTATGTTTGTATCAAATAAACTGTGCAAAGGTTAAATTGCAAGTGTACATGTAACTTGGCTAAGCGGCTTTATAAACCAATATGAATGATTGATTATTGACTTATGCTATTCCAAATTGTAGACGGGCTATGCATCCAAACATCGTGCAGCTGATGGGCATTGGCTATAAGGTGGGACAAGCCCTCATCGTCATGCAGCTCATAGACGGACAAGACCTCAATGACGTTATATTCAAGGTATACATAACATTCCTATTTGTGAAATGTTGATACGCGTCGTTACGTTACACTGGTAAGCCATGTCTGTATTCAATTGTGCATCTAAAAGATGTTACTTATAAAGTGTGGCTATACTGCTCTTTTATCGACCAATATACACTCCGAAAAACTTGAAAACTATAAGGAACTTCTCGTCAACATTATGTATATACAAAATCTCTTATAAATGTCTAAGTAATCAAACTCACGATTGCATTGAATATTAATAGGATGGCAATCCACACACGTTTGATCAGAAGGTGCGCATGTCACGTGATATCCTGTCTGCGGTGACGTACCTACATCACTGCAAGATCCTGCACCTGGACATCAAGCCACAGAACATCATTGTAAGTCTTTCAATCAATGTGATTTCTTTGTTAATACGTGCATGTTTTCCCGTATTTGATACGTAGTGCAATGGCTAGGATAAACACGTCTGCAACGGGAAGGGCTATGTCTTGCACTTATTTCGTAAACGAAAATTACCAAAGGGATGTTTCATCAAAGAAAGGCATATACATTAGGTCATCTTTAACGATTAAAGGGATAGTTGAGTTTTGGTTAAAGAGAGTACAGTTTTGGTCAAACTGAATTTTAGTAGCCAAAACCTGCACCACTACATTACAAACTAATAGTTATAACTCCACCATGCTCCAAATGAATACAAAATTACAAACGACTAAGTAAAAAGCCTGTTATCATTACAAAAACAGCCGTTACAAAAACAAGAGGGCGCTCTCTAAAAACTCATTTGTTTCAACCATTTTAAATAAAATATTGTGCATGTGATGTTTTATTGAAATCGTGATTAAATATAAAGATAATCACCAACTATTTAAAAATCTCTTATTACATTTTTTAAAAGAGGAAGCATTTAAAAAAAAAAAACATTTTAACGGCTGGTTTAAAATTATCGAATGATTGTGGCGCCCCACAATTAATAAAACATGGTTATGTTTATGGATATTTCAGCCGTTTCTGAACCGATTTTTATAACAAAAAAAAGGTTTGTTCTGTCATTAAAATTGTATGCTTTTTTTGAAATTTGCCACTCTGTTTTTCATTATCTCACAAAAAATGATTTTGTGTAGCGCCCTCTATACCAAAACTCAACTATCCCTTTAAGTACACGTAGTTTATACTCAAATCTTCCTTTTACAATGTGGTTAACATGACTGATTTTGTTCAATCATGTGTTAGTGTATATTTTAAGGAAATATCGGTCCACATGTGAATACACACCTCATAATCCTTTAGTAGAAATACAAATGTGGTTTTTGATGTACGTCTTCAATATACACATTTTCACCTATTATGTTGATGGATTCTTTTTTGCATTATTCACACTGTTGAAATGATTGTGGATTATTACTTTGTATCTGAATGAGAATGTTCTCCTGTTCCTTGTCTCTATCTCTTCGCAAATCAATCCTGGTAGGTTGAGCGGATGCTTCACAAGCCGTACCTATGCGACCTCGGGCTTGCCCACATCAAGACAAGATGCACCATGTCCAGGGCTTCACACATCCCCAAGGTACGAGGATCCCTGATGTACATGCCACCTGAAAGCCTTCTCATGGACGGCAGCGGGATGCAAGCCAGCAGTGGCTTTGACGTGTGGTCGCTAGCTTGCACATTCCTTGAGTTTTTCACTGGCAATCGGGTCTGGCCCCCAATGAACCATTTTGCTTTAATGGCGATACTTATGGGGAGTGATGTCATGCCTCCTGGAGTTGATAAGCTTGATGGAAGGGTCAAAGGCATCGTGAAGCCTTGCTTCAAGAAGAACCCTTCAGAACGGCCCTCGGCTGAGAGGATCATGCAGGAATTCAGCGGACTCATGTAAATTGTCATTCATTATCCTACCGCAGTAGCGTAGCGTATTCGGACTGATTGCAGGGGCACGCGGATAATTGAGGGGAGGCATACCTTATGTTTTTCTTTATGTTTACACAGAATGTTCCCTTATGTTTATGACAAATTATTGGGGTACTGCCATGTACCCTCCCCCCCCCCCCCCCCTCCCCCCCCCCAAAAAAAAAACAACAACAAACAAACAAACAAACAAACAAACAAACCCAACCCCATATACCGCTGTCCAACCGTCTAGTGGAGCCTGTATTGTGACTCCGGTCATATCAATGGAAATGTCGGTGGATATCTGGACACCGGTCAGAGCTGAACCTCTAGACATGACAATCGTTTGAAAATTGCAATAGCCATGACAGCTAGGACATAAGGAGATATATTTTGAGGACTAGAAAGACATAAAGGAACGATGATTCTGGACTTCGAGTGACACAAGGTGCTCAATGTAGATATAGATTTCTCACTAGACAAGTTTGATCAACTTATGATTAATTGCATTATAACCTGCCAGAAGACAGACTACTCTGTAAGTACGAGTGGCTTACTCTTTCACAGAGTTCTGTTTGCATTATGTGTGCAATAAAATAAATAAACTGCTACAATTCATCAGACCAACCTGTTAGCTAGTGTAGGGTGGCCGGGTTTAGAGGCAACAAAAAGATATGTTGTTTGTTTCTTCTGAATTTGGGGTTGAGTGGTCTGGTCGGTTTTAACTCCACGTGAAAGCACATTTAGTAAGGACTTATGAGTGAAAATGATTCTTCTCCAGGTGCTTCCATGCTAATGATAATTGGTACTTCTCATGCGTATCCACATGCTTAATTCCATAATGCACAGTAGAATGAGAGTTCCGCTTTTATTGTGATAAATATTTTGATTGAAACGTGGGAAAACACATGATGGTGATTCAATAGTATTCATGAAGGTTATATATATTATTTTATATACAGCACGTTTGTAATCTGCAACTCGATCAGCAGACCAGTACTCTGTATTACCTTCAAAGTGCATGCCAATTAAGGACATTCTGAAAAAGTTTTGAAGCGGAATGAAAGTTTGAGCAATTTGGTCAGTGAATAACAAAGGTATATGGCAATTCGAACAAAATATACTAAACTGGTACACATATAGACATAGTAACGAGTAAAACAAATTGTTACAGTTGTTGTTTAAATTAAAGATGAATGTTCCTATTCAAGTCTCGTGTGTAACGACGTTATGTGTATTTGATATAACAATGTCATAACAGAATACATTGCACAAAGTATATTTGACAATTAGTATGAAACGCTAGTTTTGAACCATGACTTGTCATTCTTGAAGTACTATTAACTTCGTGAGGTTTTTCTAAAAGCGATATTTGAGACGTGATCATAATACTAATAACATAGTAACATTTTTCATAAAGATGTGTGATATTTCCATGGAAAAGGAGTACTGTTTTGGTATTGAAAATATATAAATTGATACAGATTTGATCAGTTGATTTTGACAATTGCTTTTCAATTCAATCCTATTCATCTCGGTTATGAGGGAGATATTTGTAAAAAAATCGCCGGACACCCATTTTATTCTTCTGCTACCATTAGCCAAAAAACAATGTATATTCATATAAAAAATAATGTATATTCATATAAAAAATAATGTATATTCATATAAAAAATAATGTATATTCATATAAAAAATAATGTATATTCATATAAATTATCAAGAACTTACTACATGAATGTGTGCCTATTGTGTATTATTGTGAAATATGCTTTTATTGCTTCAGTGCGATGGAACTTCATATAAGATATCGTATGTATTATGGAGTCGGAATAATATATTCAAAAGACAATTCATGTAAATTTTATTCTCAGATGTGTATATATACTGTATGTCAGTTATGTATAATAACGTATAATCACGTTAATCAAGAATGTACTACATGTACGTGGTTGTGATGTTACTTTCGCCGTTTTTGTTTATTTTTTGTGATACATTTGAAAATAAACTCCTAAACACTGTAACCGCTGTAAAAACAAAAGCGTAATGACAATACAAAATTATGGAGGTGTACGCATACTGCATGGTTGATATTTGTCCTAAACAATTAAAATGATTGATGAAAATATGACAAAAATGTGATAATATCTTTAAAATTCATGTCAACAATTAATATTCTGTAGGTGACAAAAATTCAAGAACAAAAGCAAAGACTGGAAACACTGCTTGATAGTTTCAGTTGGGAGATAAAAACGAATCAAATAAGTTGTGAACTGCACTAATACATGTTATAAGGATCAGCAATATATGTCAGGTAGGGCCTATATTTTTATATTTTTATATATTTATAATTATTTGGCCTGCAAAGGGGAGGGAACAACATGAGTCAACACTTTCAACTGACAATTGCTCCAATTAATGAATTAATGAATTAATGAATTAATTAATGAATTACATATCTGTTAGTGTTGTTATCATTGCTTCTTAATTACCTTTACTATTGCTGATATATTATCATGAAAGTACTATTACGATGTGCTATCTGTTTGAAAGACAGAATGTTCCATTCATTAGCTTAAATAATGTCTGTAATAGGTAGAAAATGTTCATCCATATATATATAGAGAGAATAATGGTTTAGATTATCTGTACAGTGAGTATCCTATGAAAGAAAGTAGAGGGGAACTATGTAATTCTGGAAGAGTATAACATACTTATCCTCAAGTTTTAAATAAAGGCTGAAATGCACCATTTATTTTCTCTCCTAGCAATGCCTACTATTATCTAACTTGTTTCATGATGTGTTGCTGTGTTTATTCCAATATAGGTGTTGTTTCATACGACTTTTGAAATTGTTGTTCAATCGTCGTTAATACTCAATCGGCAACCATAATAGCTCTAAACGAATCGCGCACTTTCAACAATTGGAAGAAAGTTGTATAAAACTTGGCACATATGAATCTGTCAATGGCTCAGGGCTGGTATTCAAGATTAAGTAAGAAATTTACTTAGCATTTTCCAGGCTGAGAACTTGACTTTTTTACTTTTACTTAAGTAAAACAAAATCTAAATGTAATATTTGAAGACATTAGCACATCAACAATTTTGTAAGATTTTCAAGTGATGAATTAATCAAATCTCAATTACTTACTTTAGCTAAATTTTGACTTAAGCCAAGGGATAGTTGAGTTTTGGTAGAGGACGCCATACAAAATAATTTTTTGTGAGATAATGAACAACTGAGTGTCAAATTTGAAAGAGCATACCATTTTAATGACAGAATAAACTTTATTTGATCAAAATCGGTTTAGAAACGGCTGAAATATAAATAAACATAACCATTTGTAATAATTGTGGGGCCCCAAAAATATTCAATAATTTTGAAGCAGCCATTACACAAATTTAAAAAATGCTTCCTCTTTTCAAAAATTTACCAAAGAGGTTTTTAAATAGTTTTTAAATTGATTATCTCTCTATCTAATCACTATTTCAACAAAACATCACATGCATAATATTTTATTTTAAATGGTTGAAACCAATGAGTTTTCTGAGAGCGCCCTCTTGAGTTTTAACGGCTCTTTTTGAATGATGACAGGCTTTTTATTTTTAATCGTTTGTGATTTTGTATTCCTTTTGAGCATGGAGTTATAACTATTAGTTTGTGTTGTAATGGTGCAGGTTTTGGTTACTAAAATTCCGTTTGACCAAAACTGTACTCTCTATACCAAAACTCAACTATCTCTATGGAATTGAAAACCGGCCCTGGGCTTTACTCACACCCGTCATGCAGTGCTGTATCTACGAGGTGGTGCCCCACGCGTCACACCGGCCGCCCCCACCCCCACTAATTTGACAAAAACAATGACAAACAAAAGGGTTCAGATTTTAAAATATATAACATAAAGATTTTCAAAGGGCGTGTCCCCCTAGACCACTGGTATACATGGTAAATATGTAAATATGAAACAAATCATAATTTGGTAAAATTGTAATATTCATGGATAGGAATTTGGGGTGACAAATGCTATTTGTATTTATATATTGTATGTCACTCTGTGATTTGCTTCTAGTCGAGCGACCTGTACGACAAAGACAACACCTCTTGTACCTTATTGGACTTAGAAATATATAGTAAAATCAATATCATAAACAATCTCTTATTAATGAAAACAAATTCCTTGACCGGAGAGCCGAGGGAAAAAAGGGGGATTAGTCGCTCATAATGGGCACATTTATTATAATTATTGAATATATTAGTGCAAATCATATAGTTTACAAATATAAGATTTTACAGGCACATCAATGAGTATCACAGAGAGGTTTCACACGATGGCAAACTCGTGATTACAATCACGATTGGAATCATTTTTCACTCTAATCACGGTATTTTTTGACCGTGTGAAAGCAAGAGCATACAATTTTAATAGCAGAATAAATTTGATCAAAATACACTTTTGAAAAAGTGTAAGCATTTGATTAATTGTTTTCAAAAAATCATCGTATTTATTTGGGGCCCAAATACGATCCGATATATTTATTGATATTTCAGCCATTTCTGAACCGATTTTGACCAAATCAAGTTTATTCTGCCATTATAAATTGCATGCTCTTTCAAATTCGACACTCAGTTTTTCATTACCTCACGAACAAATTGTGTTGTGCAGCGCCCTCTCTACCAAAACTGAACTACCCCTTTAAATAGAGATATCATCAACAACTATTTAAAAACCTCTTTTGAACATTTTTGAAAAAGTTGAAGCACTTTTTAAACGTTTAAAAAAATCATAAAATAAATCTGGGTCCCAGATTTATTCCGATCGGATATATTTTATTGATATTTCAGCAGTTTCTGAACCGATTTGGATCAAATAAAGTGTATTCTGCTATTAAAATTGTATGCTCTTCCAAATTTTACACTCAGTATTTCATTATCTCACAAAAAAAAAATTTTGTGCAGCGCCCTCTATACCAAAACTGAACTACCCCTTTAAATGTGGTCGCGGGACTAAGGGTTTATTTGTATTTTTAACAAATATATCTAGTATTGTTGGGTACAATATGTGATATTTGTCGTCAGACTCAATGTTGACCAAATCAAGTTTATTCTGCCATTATAAATTGCATGCTCTTTCAAATTCGACACTCAGTTTTTCATTACCTCACGAACAAATTGTGTTGTGCAGCGCCCTCTCTACCAAAACTGAACTACCCCTTTAAATAGAGATATCATCAACAACTATTTAAAAACCTCTTTTGAACATTTTTGAAAAAGTTGAAGCACTTTTTAAACGTTTAAAAAAATCATAAAATAAATCTGGGTCCCAGATTTATTCCGATCGGATATATTTTATTGATATTTCAGCAGTTTCTGAACCGATTTGGATCAAATAAAGTTTATTCTGCTATTAAAATTGTATGCTCTTGCAAATTTTACACTCAGTATTTCATTATCTCACAAAAAAAATATTTTGTGCAGCGCCCTCTATACCAAAACTGAACTACCCCTTTAAATGTGGTCGCGGGACTAAGGGTTTATTTGTATTTTTAACAAATATATCTAGTATTGTTGGGTACAATATGTGATATTTGTCGTCAGACTCAATGTATATTTTATCTGTATTTCTTTTCAGAAAGTTAAGACAAATGCTAAATAATTTCAAATTATGATATAGAAAAAGACTGCAACATATACTATTTTCAATCGCAATATTGCGCTGTTTTATGTGAAAATGAATTGATGGTTTTTAATAATAATCAGGGTCATCATAATATTATGAAGTTTGCATGGTCGTTCTATATACACCGTGTCCCAGAAAAAACGAAACCGGGTTTCATGGCAGAAATTTTCTGTCATAATGAATAATTTAATTGATGATATATATATGCCTGGAAAGCTCTGTGTCTCTTCTTTCATTTGATGTGCAACTTATGGCACATACTTCAAGCATGACTGAATTAGAACAATGGAAAGTGGTGTTACTAATATTCAATTTGCACGCATAAATTTGAAGTTTGGGTGAGTTTTAAGAGTTGTAAACCTACTTATTTTTAAAAAAGGACAAACACCACATAAAAGTTCATATGTTTATCTTTTACATGACACCTCATGCTCAAAAAATAAATGATTTATGCCAGAGAACGAGTACAATGAAAACATGCCTGATTTCTGCCCGAATGAGTCCAAGTTGAGTAAGAAGTCGCTCAGCTTTCCTGACTAGCAGCTGACAATGGACTTTGATGCATGAGTGAATTTACACAAACATGGGGATCAGGAAACAGGCTAGATCAGGAAAGTTACTCATTTGGGCTGGAATCAAGCATGTTTTCATTGTATTCGTTCTCTGGCATATATAATTTATTTTTTAATCATGAGGTGTCATATAAAAGATAAAATTATGAATTTTCATGCGGTGTCTGTCCTTTTTCAAAATAAGTACGTTTACTACTCTTAAAACTCTCCCCAAAACCTCACCCAAACTTGCAATTTCTGCGCGCAAATTGAATTTTGGTAGCACCACTTTCTATCGTTCTAATTCAGTCATGCGTGAATTATGTGCCATACGTTGTATATCAAATAAAAGAAGAGACACATAGCTTTTCAGACATATATATATATCATGAAGGAAATTATTCATTATAACATAAAATGTCTGCCATGAAACCCGGTTTCGTTTTTTCTGGGACACGGTGTATAACAAACTAGTCGGTTTATAAGAGTAATAGTATCCCTTCAACTTTTCAAAGGGGAGGCCTGATATCGAGTACTGAATTGTCAAGGACTCACTTACGAGTTGGTGATTTTTATCACGGTAACAATTAGTATATAGGAGTCGTCAGGTTGTGATATAGTTTGTGTGTCAGCCAACTTTAATGTTAACGGAATAACGACACAGGTAAATGTATTGTTTTCTCACTTATCTTATTTTATAATCATCCAGGGGAAACTTTAAATTGATATTAAACACCTTGTCGAAGTATCAAATGAATCGCCTTGTTGTACTGTATCATGGATCGGAAAAAAATCATCTAATATTTCATTATTTTCGGGAGGAGACTTTTATTTCATATTAAATGTTATGTAGCCTACTTTGTATGAATTATCGAGATTTTAGAGTTTCTTTGCAGTAATCGATCAGCAGTCACGCAGAAACAAATATTTACGGTAAATTTAAATGGGCGTTTTTTTCTGTTCTATTTTTTTCTCCATATAACACGTTATCATAAAATATGTTCCTATAAACGACGTTAATTCAATTTCGATAGTTCGTTAGATATTTTGTTGTGCAACATATTTAAACCATTTACTTATTTTCAAAATTTAATTTTCTGCCCTTATTGGATCAGCCATTCCTTATAATACCAATTAGATTACAAATCGATGATATACATGTACGTTAGCTGCGTTTCTATTATATTTCATTTTCCATAATACAAAGAGACATTATTATTGAAGCATTTTATATTTGCAGATTCCTTCAAAGTGCTTTGCCCATGGGTTGTGTTAACATCATGTATACATGGGCGTACTGGTATATTTTTTTAAGGGGGTGTGGTCCTTTGCCTGAATAATAATTATTCACGACTTTAACAAAACGAGCTGATTTTGCCACAAAATGAGCTGCTTTTGCCGCAAAATGAGCTGATTTTGCCACAAAATGAGCTGATTTGCCCGGAATTGAGATGACTTCCTTTTCAAAATGCGATTGTTTGCACGTAACGAATATAATTACATATGTTTTCAAAACTATTGGTGGGGGGGGGGGGGGGGGGGGGGCAGCAGCCCCTATTCTCCGCCTCACATCCCTATGTGTGTATGTGTGCATAAGCGAGCTATCCTTGGGGAGACTAGGATAAAATAGTGTGGATATACGGTAAATATGAATAATGAAAGTACATTTGTATGTGCGTTCATGTAGCTCACTATAGAATAGACATGCTATAGATAGGTAAATATTATATGGTATACATCAGTATATGAATTGTTCCGAATAACACGCCATATCATGACATATTGTAAGAAATATTGACATAAGACAGTGAATACTAGTTTCGGCGTTTCGACTACTGTATACAATCCAGGCTCGGATCTACGGGGGGTTTAGGGGGTTTAACCCCCCCCCCCCCCCCCCCTTGGGCTGCCAAGTGAAAATGTATCAGTGAAAAAAGTGAAAAAAGTGGAAAAAATCACTTACGGGGGTTCAAAATAGCAAAAAAAAATCAGCAGCTTCGCGGCTAATGGACGATGCTCCGCACCGTCATTGGGTCAACCCCCCCCCCCCCCCCCCCCTTAGCAAAGAGCTAGATCCACCCCTGCAATCAGACCCTAAGTCAACGATTTTCAAAAAAGCTCAGACAAATTTTACTCTTCGTAATTGCGGACCCAACGACTTCTGAATTCGAGAGCTCTGCATGCATGGTATTGCTACTAAATTGGCGTGAAAACGTTTACCATACTCCAAAATTGTCACTGCTTTACACTTTTGCTTCGCTGTTTCGTGATGTGTCTGCTGGATAAAAACCCGACAACGCGGACTTTTTTATTTTTATTGTGATGGTTAGTTTATTTATTTCGTTATAATTATCATGTTCCAGGCGAGGACGGTTGGGGCTGCGCGTTTAAGTTCAATTATTGTGTTGATAGCTCTCCATAATTTTATCATAAATGCATGTTCATGTTTTTGGTTCTAATTGTTAGTTTAATAAGCGTCTAGTCATGGTAGATAGTAGATACCATGTTTAATCTGTATCATAATGATTCATTTTTATTTGTTTTAGAGAGGAGTGGTTTTACGTATACTAACTGCCCCTTTATCAGTGTTAATTTTCACTAGGCAAAGGTCAAAAGACACTTCAGATTCTTGACTTGTGGCCAATTATAATAAGCACGAATGAAAATCATACTAATTTCGATTTACATTCACGGCCACGATTATAATAAACATGACATGCACAAATCAAAATTATATTAAGCGCTTTACACTATTTCGTAGTGGTGTCCTGGACCAGTCATTGGAGCTTCACAATATTATTCACGCCATTTTAATTCCACTGCAGCGTGTTAAACCCATAGAAGATGATAATATTGTTTTATAACACGCATTCACCAGAGATCGACCCCAGCCAGAGCAAAATTTGCAGGACCAATTCTGAATGGATTAAATATCACCGTGTCTGATTTTCAAGCTCTTTGACAAATTCGCGAATGCATCATGTACTCTTGGGCGCATCTGTATAAAATGACACGATTTCGTTTCAATAAGTTATTTTATACTCAAAATTTATCAAACTGATTTGAACTGCTCCTTTCGGCGATTTGTATTTGTTTGTTTGTTCGTTTGTTTGAAGAATAGACTGCAGTAATTACCCTGGGATTGCATGTGTGGCTTGCACTGTATCGGCACTGCTTTACTTACCCGAATAACCTATGTTATGTATTTTGATGTCTATCGATAATCAGCAACAACAACAATAACGAGGACCAACGTAACAAGAGAAGAATAAAAATCTACATTATTTTGACAATATTCGTGTATTTGAATGCATTGTGGACAACTGCATGCACGCCCGTGGATGGAGATCTCTTTTTATATTTAGGAATGGAATGAACTTATTGTTAACATTAATTTTATATTTTGTGATCGTTATATGACCAACAACAAATTACAGCAACTATAAGGAACCAGTAACGAGGGCCAAAGTAACATTAATTATAGAGGGATAAACAGCTACAACGACAACAGCAAGATGGCGATCAACTGGGGTGGGGTGGCGGGGATGATCGTCTTCTATCTCGTCATCCTCATCATCGGCCTCCTCGCGTCGAGGAAGAAGAAGACGGCGAACACGGACTCGAACCTGGTGGCCAATCACCAGTTCGGATGGGTGGTCGGAGTTTCCACATTAACGGGTAAGTACAAATTGACTTATCAATTTAATTTGTAAATGCATGATTCGTTTAAATGTGCTTTTCACGCTCGCAACAAAAAACACTTTACATTATCATATATATCATTCGATTGTGATGCCTTTCACGAAATAACATGTAATATAATTATTTGGATGTTAAGTAATATGTTCCAGTATTCTATTATTCTATCATGGTGCATACTTATTTTTTTTCTTAAAGACTGATATTTCATTAGTGTAACGTTTGTCTGTGTTTGTTTATTTGATACAATCAGGTATTGTGTGGTAGAGTGTGATTCGGGTTTCGTATTATATACTGTTCTTCGTAAAAATGTGTATAGCATGTCGGATACAAACACATGAACTTACAAACTGGCATAAATTTGATAATAATGATTATTTAAATGCAATATATCTCTGCATGTTGAACCAGCTTATATGTAATTGTTTTCATCATCACAATACTGTGATATCCTTCACTAAGTGCTTTATTATTTCTATCCAACATAATCAAATAATTTCATTGTAATTTTGATTTAATTCATAATGTTATTTTAACGATCGTTTAATGTTCATTATACACTTACACATAATCGAATAATTACTTTAATAAATGCTTTATCATTGGTATTATCAACAGTGTTATCATAATATATACAAATAAAAGAAAATACAACTATTACTATACTGTTATGGTAAACGCCCCTCTTTTCCCTCGTGTAAGTTGGATAATAAGCGGGCTATTATCTCTTCCTAAAATCCTTGAACCTTGTATTGTTGACCAATTGTATTTGAAGAAAGATAAAGTGCGCACACCATTGATATGCAACTTGTCAATTACTCTAGACCGTTCAATAGACCGCTTCTGTAATGTATGCAAATAATATGCGCATGACGTCAGACTCCCCGTCGTCAAGCTTAACAATAGTAACTAAGTGTTACTAACTAACTAGGTTACTTTTGTTAAGCTTGACGACGGGGAGTCTGACTTCATACGCATATTAGTTGCATACATTACCGAAGCGGTCTATTGCATGAGCAAGGGCAGTCACACTTTTCCCATGGGCCGTTCGGGGGCTAGTGGCGTGGCGTCAGTGGCGTAGCGACAGGGGGGGGGGGGGGGCATGGGGGCACGTGCCCCCAATAATTTGAAGAAGAAAAAACAAACAATATGGAAACATAAGGGGAATAAAACAAAGAAATACATAAGGTGTGCCCACACCCCCTCCCAATCAGTCCGACCACGCCAATTATTGTATTCCTTTGTTTTATTACAGTTCTTCTCTTATTTTTTGTATTGTTTTTGTCTAATAATTGGTAGGGGGCGCACAGGCCCTCACCGTAGCTAATCCTCTTGGACTTACGGTCTTTTGCCCCAATAATATATCATTCCATCTTCTCCATTGATAGCCTTCTGAGAATGTTATGAGAAACTTATAAAGGGATGGTACAGTTTTGGTCAAACTAAATCATCGAATAAATATCTGGGATCCCAAGTTTATTTCGATCGGATACATTTATTGATATTTCAGCTGTTTCTAAACCAATGTTGATCAAATAAAGTTAATTCTGTCATGAAAATTGTATGCTCTTTCAAACTTGAAACTCATTTATTTTCATTACCTCACAAAAATATTTCTTGAAGCGCCCTCTCTACCAGCACTGAACTACCCCTTTAATTGTTTCCCAATATTACCCGAATATGAAATTATTGGGTTTTTTTAATGGTTAATTGAGACGCATTTTGCCCTAAACTTTGTCGTTTTCAAAACTCTCGTGTGGATAACCCCCCCCCCCCCCCCCTACACCGCTTCCTAGTATAATGTGTCGTTTGTTATTTGTTTTGGCTCAATGTACGGACCTTTTTGGTACGGACGGCCTGGGAGGGTCCTGGGGTGGGGGTGGCAGGGGGGGGGGGGGGGGGGAATCAAAAGTACGACTGAACCCTCTTGCCTGTTATGCCTTGTATAGTTTAGAGATAATCTTATGATTATTATACCTTCGTTATTTTAAGTTATCGTAGTTCCACTATGATGTGGCACATTATTATCAATATTGTTAATAATTATTTTGTTTACGATTGCTCTATATATAGGTAAAGTTCACACAGTTTTAGTACAGTATAGTTCAACTTCAGTGAATCATTTTTTTTTTAACAATACAAATACGGCGCATCACCGAAAATGAGTATGTCTATCACTTGAAATTATCAGCCTAGTGACTCTTGATAAATTCTTTTATCTGAAATTACAATATGATATCTGTATGTAACTATATGACTATGATGATGTAGGTAATGATACTAGAATGATACTCATTGGTTTACCATTGACAATGTAAACCCATGCAATCTCCCCCCCCCCCCCCCCCCCTCCTGTATATACCTCTCTCTATCGCTGTCTTTAATCTCCTACTTTCTATTGTCTTACTATCTGAACAATGCTTCCGATAACTCATTTATAAAATATATCATCATATCTTATAATTATATCATTATAAGATATATTTAGATGGAATTCTTATTTCTTTAGTTTGCATAATTTATTTAGATGTTTTCTCTACTAAATAAATAGATAACTCGTGTGCAATGAGGATCTGTATGACTTTCATTTCATTTCATATATCCAATAACTGGGTGGAATTTAAATAAATGTGTATGAAACGCTTATTACTATAAAAAGAACTAATCCATAATCATCTATCTTTCAATTTTCAAATCAGCTACAGGGTTGGTGGCGGCCTACTCAACGGCACGGCTGAGGTAGTCTTCACATCCAGCTTTGGCCTTGTTTGGGCGCAGGCACCTTACCTTCTGGCCCTCGGCTGCGTGCTAAGTAAGATTAGTTTTTATTTTGAGAAAAACAAATATTTGCATGACAGTTTGTAGAGCTGGTGTTTTAGTTGTTTTAATGTACCCCCAAACAGGAAAAACAAATATTATGAATTTAAAAGAATATACATGCCTGCACTTTATGAATAATTGAGTTCTCTACTATTATGATGAGACTATAATTTGTGTTTGTGAAAAGAATGTTAAAATTGAATGAAACAACATTTTGTCTTGCATTCCTCACGTTCCTTCTTAATTATAAGCGATTGTTTTATTCGGAATAAAGTTATCGTAATTATAGAGGAGCATAATCAAACCATATTTTTAGGAATCCTTGTATAAATGTATAACTATTGTTCAGAAGAAGAATCTGGTTTAAAGGGTGAAACCCAGTCATCTCGATCAGAGATTTTAAAAATGTATTTTTCTTAAAAGGAATCATCTGCTCGTACAAGATGCGAAGGCGAACTATACAAGTCATCACCATGATCAACCCGTTCTCTGACAAGTACGGGCCGAGGATGGGCGGGCGTTTTATCTTCAACGATTACAGGAAACTAAACTTTTCAATAAGCATAATCAAAAAGGAGAATACGATTTAAAAGATGAAATAATGTGTTTTCCTTGTTTATTTGTTCTTAGATGGAATCATCTTCTCGTACAAGATGCGGAAGGCGAATTACATCACGATGATAGACCCGTTCTCCGACAAGTACGGGACTAGGCTGAGCAGTCTGATCGTCTTCGTGTTTCCTCACGCATGATGCTATATAAAAAGATGAAACTTGTATCTCATATCTATTACAAAGTGTGTTTTGCTTTGTTTATTTATTCTTAGATGGAATTATCTTCGCGTACAAGATGCGGAAGGCGAACTACGTCACGATGATAGACCCGTTCTCCGACAAGTACGGAACCAGGATGGGCGGTCTCATCTTCCTCGTGTGTGTCATGGGAGAAACGCTCTACGCCTCCGCCATTCTCACCGCTCTAGGTAGGCAACACTCCCTGTACTGTCGGAAAGAACACACTCATCCACAATGTGAACACACTGTGAACACACTGTGGACCACAATGTTATATTCGAGCGTTTTCACAGTGTGAAAGCCAACTCACGCTGTGAACACACTGTGAACACACTGTGAACACTCTGTGAAATTGCTGAGATGCATAGTGTGAGCGCACCTTTTTACACATATAATTATGACTTCCCAGTTTTTTTACACACTGTGAACGCAGTCAATTTCACACTGTGGCGATAGTTCCCTCACAGTGTGTTCACAGTGTGATCTGGTTTGACTTTACACAGCATTCTGATCCTCACACTCTCTTTCTTCCTGTCTCCTATTCTCCTTCTACCGGTATCACTTCAAGCTCTGCTTATACGATATCGGTATTCTGCATTTTCCCCTTTCTTTTCTTTTCAAATTCGTTATGAAAGATGTTTGCTAATCTTTATTTCGATTACGTATATTATCTTACGTATCATTGTATTAATTGTAATTTTTGTTATTGTCAATAATGGAAAAAGCAGAAATAAATATTGAAACTGAAACTGAAAACTGATACATTGCTCTTAAAAATTTAAATCATCTTCAGGTTCGTCGATCAGCGTCATCCTGAACATCGACCAGGTCCTGTCCGTGGTCATCTCGTCCTGCATCGCCGCCTTCTACCCGCTGTTCGGCGGCATTTGGTCCGTCGCCTACACCGACATCGCCCAGCTGGTCTAGTCGTGGGTGGACTGGTAGGCAAATACTAGTAATACGTGTCTTTCCTCCAATAATTTGGTTTAAAACCAATGAAAAACTTAAGGAAAAATTATTTACGAAATAAAGTAATAAGTAGAGTGTGCCCCCAATAATTACTGTGCCCCAAATCAGTCCGACCACGCAACGCCAACGTTGGGCTCATTTTGAGTTCAATAGTAAACGCAACTGTAACCAAGGCGTTTACAGTCTGGTATGATTTCCCGGACAAGCCCGCAACAAGTTACGGTAACCGTAACTTGTTGCGGGTAACCGTAACTTGTTGCGGGCTTGTCCGGGAAATTATCCATTTATCATAATATGAGACCGGCTCTGGGGCAATTCCACGCCAAATGAGCCAAAAATGGAAAAATCCAATGAGGATTATTTCTGATCTTGTTTATTTTTTCTGGATTATTTTTTCATAAATCATGATCACTTTATGATATCTTTCAGTTTACATGAATTAAACAAAATATTGGGCGTCTCACCTGATAGTAGAAACAGACACCATACATGAACCTATACACATGGGACTACACAGTGCCTATTTCTAGACTTTCTTTATTTTTTGCTTTCCTTTCTAGTATTTTTCTTTTTTAAGGTAGCAAATTGGATGATTGAATATCACATTATGTATCAGATTTAAAATTCAGTCTTTGAGAGCCCTAAAGTATATTTTTTAATGAATAAAAAACTCTGTCCTTCCGTTACTGTCCTTCCGTTACCGAACAGTGAAGCAATTAACTTTTGTAATTAATATACCAATAGACATATTGTTTTCAAATAAGTGTTGTAATACTCTTAGAACATTAGGGAATGGTCTATGAGCCAATATTACATGATATTCCTCTTACTTCACAGAGATTGGATCATAATTAAAGGACCTTGAAAATCCATGTCCATTTTGCCGTCCTTCGTTACCGGCCTCATTAGTGTCCATATCTAATAAACGTAATGTAAAAAAAAATAGGAAAAAATAGGAAATCAAAGGTGTCCCACCAAGAGTCTCAGAAATGTAATTTACAATGATAAATCATAAGCAGGATTCTAAAATATTTGATTTAATTTCAAAAATTGGGTCTGAATGTCCTTCCGTTACCGTGGAATTGCCCTCTGGCAAAACCAGGAACTTCGCCTACAACTTTTCTAATTGCTAATGAGATATGCAACATTCCGAAATATTATCGGGAAATGGCTATAATCTTAGGATAAAATCAAGAATGACATTGTACTTTGAACTGAGTGTTGAACTTTAACCTCAATTATCTCCATTGTTTTAGCAGAATAAGGAAAATAATTTAAAAATCATAACTTCGTCAATTTTTGTCCGATCGCATAAACATGATCTCAAAATAAAGAGAAAAATCTACACGACAACATCATATCAAAAGCTCAATTTTACATTTGTATCAAAGTTGCTGGTTTTGCCAGAGCCGGTCACATATGCTAATCCATAATGACCATCATCATCATTCCAACGTAAGACATAATTTTGTTTAACGTTTATTTTCCATCCACTAAACATGCTAAATATTGGCAAATTCCTCTTTGCTCTGACCAACCCGGCCGTATCACCCGTCAGTGGCGTAGACAGGTTCTTACACTGGGGGGGGGATGATTTGCCGTTCACCGGACCGAGACCAATTTTTTTCGCGCCCGAGACCGCTGCCCAAAATTTCGAGACCGAGGAAATTGCTTGAAAGTCCTCTTGATTGGGGGGGGGGGGGGGGGGGGCTTGTCAATTTTTTTCGCAGCCAAGATCATTAATTAATTAAGATGGTCGAGACCAGGCGCGCCGGAAACAGTTTTGGATTGGGAGGGGGGAAACTAAGGGGGCTCACGCTTTGTTTGTGTGAGAGTGAGACATTGCGAGGGAGCGAAGCGACCAAGCCCGAGGGAGCGAAGTGACTGAGCGGGGGGAGGGTGTGGGAGGGGGTTGTTCCTCCTCCCACGGTAGGGAGCTTTTGCATTTTTGGACTTGAAATTGTGCAATCTGGTGCTTACCTAGATAGGAAATTCGGGCTTAACATTGACTGTATCTGGGAAAGCGTGTTATGATTTGATCGACCAGAAATTTGAAATATATTTTCACGAAGAAAACAAATAATTGACACACTAATAAATATGTACCCCAACGCACACACAAATATTGTATTTAGTGTCATACACAGTTCCAACATAAACCATATGCCACATTATGTATGATCCAACAACATAGCCTATAGCCAAGAATCAGTCCCGAGGGGGCGAAGCTACCGATGGTTAGAAGAGTCAATGCATAATTTGTTTCCTCCCTCCATTCGCACATAATTGGCGAAGTCTCTATGTACTCGAAACCTTTCTCAACTTTTTTACTTACTTTTCTTCAGTGGCTGAGCTTCCCGTTTGCCCTGACCAACCCCGGCCGTATCACTCATAACCATAACTGAGAACGAAAGCTGATTGGTTAGGAGAGTGAATGCATAATTTGTTTCCTACCTCCTTTCGCACATTGGCGAAGTCTTTATGTACTCGAAACCTTTCTCAACTTGTTTTACTTACTTTTCTCCAGTGGCTGAGCTTCCCATTTGCCCTGACCAACCCTGCCGTATCACCCGTGACTCAGACGAAAGCTGATTGGTTGGGAGAGTGAATGCATAATTTGTGTCCTCCCTCCATTCGCACATAATTGGCGAAGTCTCTATGTACTCGAAACCTTTCTCAACTTGTTTTACTTACTTTTCTCCAGTGGCTGAGCTTCCCGTTTGCCCTGACCAACCCGGCCGTATTACCCGTGACTGAGACGAAGGCTGATTGGCTGGGAGAGTGGGATAACAAGTTAACCTGGGTCTGGATCGATTTGGCTCTTCTCCTGGTAATCAGAAGACTATACTTATTTATCAATTGTTTTCCCTGCCGCAAATAACACACTCATCCACAGTGCGAACACACTGCGTTTCACAGCAGTGTAGCCCACAATGTTAAATTCGAGCGTTTTCACAATGTGATAGCCAATTCACACTGTGAACACACCGTGAAATTGCTGAGATACACAGTGTGAGCGCAATTTGGTACACACTGTGAACGCAGGTAATTTCACACTGTGGCGATAGTGCCCTCACAGTGTGTTTACAGTGTGTTCACAGTGTGAATTGGCTTTCACACTGTGACAACGCTCGAATCTAACATTGTGATCTACACCATGTGATACTGTGTTCACACTGTATACACACTGTGGATGAGTGTGTTCTCTCTGGCAGGTTTAACATAATGTATGGATTTCGATGCTGTATTATGCAAGGGCCTAATCAATATTTGCCAGGTATTGGCGTTGATGATAGAAGCAATATGTTGAAAATTTAAATGGTCTATCCTGTGTATTCTCATAATTATCGTTGAGTACTCAGTCGTGGTCTGACCAACATAATCAACGTTGGGTCCTTACAGAATACTGCTATTGAAGTTCCACAATTCATCAAAAACTGTTCACATGTGAATATTCTTTGAGTTATTCTCAACATTAATTACATCAAATACAAAATTCTACTAAAAGAAACTCAACAGATACAAAATAAAAAATAAAATTATCTCTAAAAAATCACGATGAATTGCACTGATGATAGTTTCTCATATTGATTCTCAGCTACTTGGTGGGCTTCCATGGCAAGCGTATTACCAGCGAGCGCTCTCTGCCCGCACCCCCAGACTGGCCCGCGACATGAGCATCTTAGCCGCTGTTGGTGTCCTCATCTGCTCGATACCTCCGTACCTCATTGGTATGATCGGGGCCAGCACGGGTAGGTCTAATTATACATTTTTGTTGTTTTTAATCAATAAGCCCGTGAATTTGCCCTAAATGAACTGTGCGTCCATTTTACCTACTCATTCAGAATTCCTCTTCATGCCCACTAAATAACTCATGACTAGATTTAATCTCCCCTGTATTACAGTAGATTTCGAGTTTTAGATTATTTTTGTTCAGACTGGAGAAAGATTAGCACCAACCTTAACAGTTAACCAGACGGACATTTTTGTATCAACCCTAACGTTACCCTGCCCGTCGTCCTCCAGTGCCTAGACATGACACCACATAGAGTACATTGTCAGCATGTTCAGAAGTTGACATCACATTTGCTTTAACCGTTTTCCCATATGGGGCATGACCACGGCATCAACCTCAACCAGAAAGATATCTTCGCCGACCCGAACCTCATTGTCCTGCCCACGGTCCTGTTGTACCCCACGCCTGCCTAGTTCTGAATACAAGGCGCCGCCCTGAGCGCATTTCAGACTTTGACGAATCATTACCTGGAATTTGTTTCCAGATTGGAGTATGACCAGCATCGACCTCAACCAGACGGACGTCTTCGCCAACCCGAACCTCATCCTGCCCGCGGTCCTCCAGTACCTGACACCGGCTCCCGTCGCCTTCTTCGGTCTCGGAGCCGTCTCAGCCGCCGTCATGTCGTCCACCGATTCGACCTTCCTGTCGCTGAGCTCGATGTTCGGCAGGAACATTTACCGGAATATGATTCGGCCACACGTAACTATCAATGATGCTTTAAATCAATTAACCCGCCCAATGGGCTTGCCCTTTTCTGATAGCAATGTTATTCCAAAATTGTACTCAGTTCAGTTCAGTTTATTTTTTCACTTCAACAGAGATATTACAATAATTACAAAATAGCAAATTTACAGAAAATAATAACATTAATTGAACAACAATAAATAAAAAATATCGAAATTCAAAAATGCTTTGCAGAGTCCTTTGTCTTAATCGAATAAGCTCGCTTGAATTTTTAGTAGTTCTTTCATGCCTGGTTGTTTCTTCTTTTTCTAATTTGTCTTTTATGATGTAACTTTTAAAAGAAATGTCGCTTATTAACTGAGTAGATATAGGATCGTTTATTACTCGGATATTCAATTTTCATCACTCAGTAGATATATCACGGCCCCGTAACAAAAGATTCACGATGAATCGTACAATCAATCATTGATCGAACGATTGATTAATTGGTCGTACGATCAATCGTACGACCACTTAAAGGGTGACTAAATTGAAAACGCATGTTGACTTTGGTTGATCTATAATAATGAATACATCACATATCTATTGAATATTTGATGTATATTTTTGTCATATTTGTTATATAATTTGTTATATTATTTGTATTCTACCTGCTAACATCCACCCCTAATAAAACAGAACCTATTGACTTCTGTGACATCACAATACCATTCAACCATCGATCAGCTAGATAAACATAAACAAAATATATGCTCTCACCCACTAAGTACCTTATTTCATTAGCGTTGGATGTTTTCATTGAAACCCTTCTTTTCATGGTGAGTGGGCATTGTATAAAACATACAATGCCATTGTAAATAGGTGATCAGTGGACATACCAATATCTTTTGTTCATCTATCTGACTAATGGTTGAATGGTATTATGATGTCACAGAAGTCAATAGCTTCTGGCCGGTTTTTGTTTAGGGGTGAAGCTGAGCAGGTAGAAAAAAGTAATAGAAAAAATAATATAAAAAATATGACAAAAATGTACATCAAATAGTCAACAGATATGTGATGTTTTCATTATTATAGATCAACCAAAATCTTTAACTTTTTTTTAACTTAGTCACCCTTTAATTGATCGTACGCTCAATTAATCAATCATACGATTAATCGTGAATCTTTATCTTACGGGGCCCAGATCACATACATACATTTTAGCAAATCTTCGTCCTTTTTGGAATTTGTCAACATAACTACTATATCGCTTTGATAAATAATGTTTTACGTCCGATCTGTTTCCTACTATACAGGCCTCTGAACAAGAGCTCGTCTGGGTGATGCGCGCTGCCGTCGTGGTCGTGGCCGGGATCTCCACCATGTTCGCGCTCGTCGTCAAGTCGACCTACGGCCTCTTCCTGCTCGGCGGCGACTTCGTGTACGTCATCCTCGTCCCGCAGCTATTCTCCGTCATCCACGTCCCGATCGCCAACACCTACGGCGCCGTGGTCGCCTACGTGATGGCCATCGTCCTGCGGCTCCTAGCGGGAGAGCCAACCCTGGGTCTCCCCGAGGTCATCCGCTACCCGGGCTTCGAGGTCATCGATGGCGTCCCGACGCAGCTGTTCCCGTTCCGCACATTCACCATGGGCGTCTCCCTGAGCCTCCTACTCATCGTGTCCTTCGTAGCCGATGTCGTCTTCAGGCGGGGTTGGCTGGACGCCAAATGGGATTTGTTTCGCTGCTTCGTCGACAAGGATAACAAACTTCGCCCTAGCGCGCTCGAGGTCGGTGTGTACGTCGCGAATGGAACCGTGGAACACGAGGCGGATGTTGATAAGAACGATAACACCAACTTGTAGTCCGAACATGTTTAATTTTTTAAGCCCGGCCCGGTCACTTATCACCGGGTATAGTAGCGTAAACGGATGCCCAACGAATAGAAAATTAACGAAATCAAATTTTCCGGTGGTAACAGCCGTCTCCATTGCTTCATGCACAAAACATTCCGCCGGATAGAACAACGTATATCCTGACAAAGAACGGACAAGAAACGCATGCAAAATTGGAGACGAACGAATTGAAAAGTTTACTCTCCGTCGGACATCCGTTTACACTCCGTTGATATGCGACCGAGCCTTTACCCTGTAAAAACGTTGTTTTATCTTGAATATTTTAGGGCGTAGAGCGTGCAGGCGTGGTCGGACCATGTTTCCCAAAAGTTAAATGTTAACATAGACAAATCTACATTTCAGCCTGATGTGTTTCATATTTATAACACGTATACATTTTGCTTCAAATGATACTGTATTATTCGAAGCAAATGTAAACATTTTATTATTTATAAATGTACAACTTGTATGAGATAATATAGTAATATAGGTACGTATAATATCGTTTCGTGTTTTAGGCATTTAAGGCTTTGGTTTGTGGAAGATTATGAATTTGACTTACCATCACAGGGGCGGATCTAGCTTTTTGCTAAGTGGGGGGGGGGGGGGGGATGCGGAGCATCGTCCATGAGCCGCAAAGCTGCGAATTTTTTTCTCTATTTTGAACCCCCGTAAGTGATTTTGTTTCACTTTTTTTCTCATTTTTTCAATGATACATTTTCACTTAAACCCCCTAACCCCCCCCCCCCCCCTAGATCCGCCACTGCATCAGAGTTCATGTGTATAATTGTCAATATTAGAGTAATGTTATCTGACTTAGCTCTATAAATCAACTGCAGTATCATTGCTAGCTAGATTCACTACTATTATCTTGATAATTAAGTTACTTCCATTAGAAAGACTTTCATAGTTTCTGTAATCTATTTCAAGTGCCTTATTATAATGTTTAAAATAATAACATAAAGTGTAACAAAACTGGGCTCCCTCGGGAATCGACCCCGACCGAGAAAATAAATGTATCACTTTTACTATGTACTACATTGTTTGGTAGATGAATTTGAATGTGTTATTTTAAAATAAAATTAAATAAAGCGCACTCAAATATAAGAATACATAAACAAAATATAAGCACAAAAAACAAAAACAAAAACGTATACATGCAATTACAAAACAAGCAGGCACACAAATACTAAGTAGTAATTTTGAGAACGTCTTCATCATTGTTCATTGTACCATGTACTTAATTGTACCGTGTCGTATTTGAATCCATTTTACATTATTTTGTAAATTGTTATCATATGCAATTATTGTGTTGACTGTAGATCAATGGATCGATCGGTCGGTTGATTGGTAAATCAAATTATGTGGATAATGAATGAGACTGTTTAAAGGGACTTAGTAACATTGTTCAAATCCTCAAAATCCAGTTGGAATTCTAGCGGTTCCCTCATACCTTGTTGTATTCGTATTAACCTTAAAAGCATGGGACATGTTTCGTTTTTTCAAATTTCCCTTTCGTTAAAAAGATATTTACGGTTGAAGTGTTCAGATGTTAAATTATCCACTGGACCGCGAAAACCGTGTACAAAGTGAGTGCAATGAGTTAGTGAATATCACTTTGCATTTTTGCTCATTACTCGGCCATTTAACGTCCATTTAACTTGAAATGTTCACACAACATCCAGTGGACATATCAGATAACAACAATATACACTGTAGCAACCACTCATCACTTTTTGCACATGTAAAAAAAGTTACTAGATCCCTTTAAGAACATCTCAGTGATGAGATTGTGCTCATTAAATTGAATACACACATAAATCCCAGTATTAAAATGTGCACGTGGATCGTTTTCATATCGGGCAGGTTAGATAAGTTAACACAAAAATATGTAGATTTATTGAGCGTAATTAATTACTCAAGAAAGTTTCGTTTGACGATTTGGCATAACTTATTCAGTGCAATAATCCAACATTATATGAAATTTAAATGAATATTAAACAATGTTGAAACAAAATGTATACATAATGTGTCATTATACAGATGTGAAAATACTTTGAAATGTTCATGTGAATAATATAAACAAATAATGACAAGTGGTAAAGTAAAAACGAAGGCAACAACTGTAGAGAGTGTAAAAATGTTTGTCCATTACGTTTCACTAAGTTAGCCGTGATCTCCACCACGGTGGAAATCAACTCAACCATTTTAATAGCTTTCGTCAACATTCCATGCCCTGTTAACTGCCCCCCGAGACCTAGTGGTATTATAGAGATAATCTCCTCCGGTTACACGCAGTAAACCGATAAGAACGGTGTAAACGGTGATAAAATTCTACTAGAGGCACGAATCTCTCAACCTCTCCTCAGGCCTGAGAAGCGGATATTTTCTAACTTTGGTGAAACGTAATGCTTTTTTTTTTTTTGAGAGAGGAGTAATGTGTCATTTGTATACTATATTATCTTTTAAAGGCATCTAGTAACTTTGTTGACATGTGCAAAATTGATGACGGGTTGATGCAATGTATATTGTTGCTATCTCATATGTCCACAGGGTATTGTGTGAAAATTTCAAGTCAAATGGACATTGCATGGCCAAGTAATGAGCGGAAATGCAAAGTGATATTCACTAATTCGCTGCACTCACTTTGTACACGGTTTCAAAACTCCGGGAGAGTTTTTCTTATCTGAATACTTCGATCGTACATATCTTTGTAACGAAAGGGAAATTTGAAAAACCGAAACCGGTCCCATGATTTTATTGTTAATACGAATACAACAAGGTATGAGGGAACCGCTAGAATGAAAATTTTATTTTGAGGATTTGGACAATGTTACTAAGTCCCTTTAAATTAATCAAGTAAAAGCAATGATTTAAGTTTGCACCCCGCCTAATCATTACCCGCCGATTTAGATTTCGATTAACCTGATTGGATTCAATTATCAATCAATATAACGTACAACATACTTCGAATCTTAATCACAATGATTAGTAATGAAACTAAATATTTTGTTTGATGTCCAAATGATAGTCTCTTCGGTGTTGTTTGCACTCGGTCTAAAGCCCTCCGCCCACAGAGCCGACTCGACCCGATCCGACTGTTTTTCAGTCGGTTCAGCTCAGTATACGCTGCCTCAGGACTCCTTTTTTGCGGGTCAAGAGCCAGTCGGAGATCATTGATTCGAGGCAGATTCAACATGTTGAATCGGCTACAACTGAGCGACTCTAGCAGGACTGAAACCCAGTCGGATCGGGTCGAGTCGGCTCTGTGTGCGGAGGGCTTATCACATCGGTTAGATAATACACACCTATACAACTAATCCGGCACTTCACGTGCACTCTCTCCACTCCCTGGATGGCATTACAGAAAGTGGTACTTTTGATATCTACCCTAAATTCTTGTAGCCTGTCCCTTTGTTCCCTGTTCCCACCCCCACAACCCCCCGTCATAAGCACACACAATTTATATGTACTCCCCAGGTACCTCACCCCAAATTCGTGCTTCCAGAGAAAAATGGTTAACAAATCGGCAAAATGATGGCCTTTTTAATCAATTATTTTCGGCAATTTAAAGATGAGGATCCCAATCCAGTGCACCACCAAGAGCCAAGGTACGATATCTCGTAACTTTGTTGACGATGTGCAAAACTGACGAAGGGTTGATCAAACTGCATGTATATTTCTGTGATCTGATATGTCCACTGAGTGATACGTGAGATTTCCTTGGTAAATGCATTTCATATTATATGACCGAGTAATGGGCGAGATTTTAAAGTGATATTTGACAACTCATTTATCATTCTCCTGAGGATAGCTATAATACATCCGAACACTTCAATCGTAAATATACTGTATCACGAAAGTGAAATTCAGAAAATCTAAACTGTTCCATGCTGACTATAAACAAGGAATCAATAAAACCGCTAGAGTTCTAGCTAAGTTTTGTGGGTTTTGACAAGGTTACTCTAGAACCCTTAATATTCAACAGTTGCATATTAGTATTAAAGGGGTAGTTCAGTTTTGGTATAGAGGGCGCTGCACGAAATAATTTGTTTGTGAGATAATGAAAAACTGAGTGTAAAATTTGAATGAGCAAACAATTTCAATGACAGAATACACTTTATTTGATCAAAATCGGTCCAGAAACGGCTGAAATATCAATAAATATATCCGATTAGAATAAATCTAGGCCCCAGATTTATTCGGTGATTTTAAAAAAAGATTTTTTTATTTTTATGATTTCACTTTTTCAACAAAAAAAGAGGTTTTTAAATAGCTGTGTTGATGATCTCTCTATTTAATCATTATTTCAACAAAACATTACATGCATCATATTGTATGAAAAATGGTTGAAACCAATGCCTTTTTAGAGAGCGCCCTCTTGTGTTTTGATGACTCTTTTTTAATGATAACAGACTTTTTACTTAGTCGTTTGTAATTACTGACTACCCTTTATAACCCACGCATATATGCCTTTAAGCTCAGCCTTATACCAAAACTGTACTACCCCTTTAACGTGGTTAATACGACTGTCTCGAATCTACGGACATTCTTTGATTTGGATGCATATAATTGAGAAGGAAACGGGTTAAGTAATGTTAAGTGTGACATCCTACGAATCAGCAAGAGATCAAGCACGTATGCCTCATAGTCACAAATAGTCACAAACGAAAGAGCCACGTATTGGCATGTGCGTCAACAAGCGGGGGACGGGGGAAATGCCCCCCCTCCCCACACACACGCAAACATTTGAAAGAGTAAGAGTTTGCCCCCCCCCCCCCTCCTCCACACACACACACACACACACACACACACACACACACACACACACACACACCCACACACACACACACACAAACACATCATTTTTTTATAATTATGTATAACAATATGTTTTTTATTTTTTCCATCGCTTGCACTTTACCTAATATCAAGTACAATTTCTGTCTCAGGTATGCACCAAATTACACATAGTCCAAGTTTTAAAAATGCAAAAGCTCCCTACAGTGTGAGGGAGACACCCCCTCCCACACCCTTCCCCGCTCGGTCGATTCACTCCCTCACAATGCCCCCCCCCCCCCTCCCCCCCTTCCCCCCCCCCCCCCTTCCCCCCTCCGATGCTAATCCGTGGCAATGTGTGGTGATACGTGACAACACGCGGCGATGCCGGGTTTTTGTGCCACTCACGGTATAGAGCAAAACTTTCAAAATGTTCGAAAGTCTTGTTTGTTAAATTTTCAGGTCTGCCTACCCATATTCAGATAAGTGCATTGTACCAATTAACCCCGGCACTGCCACATATTGTCGAGTATCGCTCCTATCCGTACTGCCATGGAATAGCCACGAAATTGCCACTACACGGCCCCGTTTTTATTGCATTCCACAAAAATACCAATACGTGGCTCTCACGGCAAGGCTTTTCGGATATACACCACTCACAACAAGTAAGTACCCCCTAGCATTTGTTCATATATCTCAAAAAGTATTTCACCGATTTTGATCATTCAAACGGTAATGGATGCGCAATTTTCTTACGCACAATGTGAGTGGTAAATGGTTGCCATAGCGTAACGTTTTCATCATCACAAAATGAATTTTCTAAAACAAAGTGCCAAAAAAAAAGTTGCACGTTCAGTTTTATTTGGCATAGTGGGTACATTTTGTACACGAGTAAGCTTTTGAACTGTGAACAATGCAGCAGTAGTACTCTTCGGCCATTCTAATCCCCAACAATTTCATATTGAAAGGCCTATTGTTTTAGAAAAATGCATGCTTTTGTCACTAAGAACAATGCAGCAGTAGTAGTGGATTACATAATAGATTTGTGTGTCGAGTAATCTTCAATAAAGATGTTTACTCGTATACAAAATGTACCCACTATGCCAAATAAAACTGAAAGTGCAACTTTTTTGGGGGGCACTTTGTTTTAGGAAATTCATTTTTTGATGATGAAAACGTAACGCTATGGCAACCATTTACCACTCACATTGTGCGTAAGAAAATTGCGCATCCATTACCGTTTGAATGATCAAAATCGGTGAAATACTTTTTTAGATATATGAAAAAATGCTAGGGGGGTAGTTACTTGTTGTGAGTAGTGTATATGACCGGGACGCGTGACATAGCGTGGTTGCGTCTTGATTCAGACTACTCTTTATGAAGAAACAAAAATCGTAACTCCCCAAAGTGTTTTAGCTTCTTCCCCTCATTCGGGATATACAGAATGACTCATAATATAATGTCTTGCGTGCTGAGAGGGACCTGAGTCTACTATTTTGAGTTCAGTTATGCACATAATTCTGTATAGATGATGATGTCGTTATAAAAATAAAGAATTGTAATACCCTAAGTCCCGTCTGTTGCACAAGAAATAAAAAAGGGGACAAATCATTGCCCCCCCCCCCCCCCCAGCTCACAAACACCAATGAAAGGTACCTAGCTAGAAACTGAAGGAAAAGCAGAAATACAACCGAAAATCACATAAAAACGAATATTAACACATGCTCACACATGGCTTGTTTTTTTTGTTTTTTTTAAGTTGTCTCGAGGCCAATTTGTAGTGTTCTTTAATGGTCTCGGCCCCCCAAAACCAAATAGTCTCGGTCTCGGCCTCGAGATTTGTTGACGGATCTCGGTCTCTGCTTCGTAAAAATCTTCCACTGGTGTCGACGCCGAGGCCGGCCTCGAGTCCACCAACACTGATTATTATTATTATCATCATCATCATCTTGGTAGCTTGAAGACAGCGACTGACGACAATTTGTGCAATATGCGACAATTTGTGGTGTGAGGTTTTACGTGATTTCACAAATTGTCACCGGGTATGGGGACGGCGAGAGCAACACAAATTGTCGCAAACGACAATTTGTGCAGGAGGCGACAATTTGTGGCGTGAAATTTTGCACAAATTGTCGCCTACCACAATTTGTGCAGGTACGACAATTTGTGGTGCAACAGGGTCCCTGCAGACCCTGCACTATGTGATGACAGTCGAGGCATCAATGACAATCAAATTTTCTACCTTTGACGTTCCGATCCTACCCCATTTATCAAAACCATTCTCAATAAAAAAATAAAAAACAGAACGAAAGAGAAAAGAATCTGCCATCTCAAGTTCTCTGATGACCCGACCATGCGAAGCCTTGATCCTAATAGGTGGCGTGGCCATACGTAGTTTTGAAGTTTAAAATTGCTATTATCGCATGATCTATTCACACTTATTAGCATCTCTCTTTACAACACTCTGTGACTTGTACCCATTTGCTGTTCAGATAGTCGTTATGGTTCTTATTGGAATTCCTGCCTCTATATACTGGGACTACTGATTTCAGGAAGTTTACTAATTAGCACACCTTTGCAGGGTCATCAAGTTTCCGTCGAAATCTATACGCACCCCTTGTGAACTTAAGAGCGGTCAAGCTTGTTTAGGGACATAATCAACACATGGACCTACTATTATGCTATACTATACCACCGTATATATAGCACAAGAGTTTGTTGCGATGATTATTGCATGCATGTTGGATTAACTAATGGCGTTGTAAAACTCAAAGTTGCTTATTGAAAACTTGTTGCATTTTGCTCGCCGTCTTGTTTTTAGCTGACAGCAGAAACGCGATTCGGTGACATGGCTTCCATAATTCTTTTATATCGTTGTGAGTGATCAAACTATTTAACCCGAGCTACTAAATGTGTCAGAATTCGGAACATTTTAAACCACTGCTGCCCAATGGATGAATTCTTATTTTGATTGTATGTCAACAAAGGAAACCACAATTAATGTATTTGTAACAAGGCGAGTTTTACTTGACTGATGATTATGCATCGAATGAATGATTGATATTTCATCGCCAATATAGTGCAATGCTGCATATTTGAGGAAAAAGCAGAACAGTGTTAACATTGAAATTTGCATTCGTTCTGAGAGTATTTCATTAGGTATATACCAAACTTCATTATCATCGGTTCGGTTGTCTTTCGCAAGTTTTCGCAATAATTATACTGTCGTTGTCTGTGGCGAATAACTTAAATGAACACAAAATGACATTGATGCTAACAAACTAAACTTTTCGCGTTATTGCTTGTAATTTTCGTTCCCCCGACCCTTTAAATTTCTTGCTGTTGCTGACACCATGACAGGAATAATGCTGCTCTGCTGCCGTCCGAAGCGCCTGATAAAACGCGTATTGACACCTCTCCACTTGGTGTCGACTCTCCTCCTCCTGGTCGTCATGGCAACTGTTTACCACTCTTTTGGCGTCAACGATAAAACCCGCGACGTCGAGCGCCAGCGTGTTTTGGACCTCACCGGTCGTGCATTAGCGGAAATGAAACAGGACGGCCGGAAGTTCACTTTAAGCAGCAACCTAACCCGCGCTGTATTGAAAGCCAAGTATCCCCAGCAGTATGATACCCGCGAAATACAGTATAACAAAGACAAACGTTTTAAGAGCAACCCCATCCCTACATCATACAACACGGATGGGGGCAATGAAGACATGAATGATGCGGAAGACCAACGTATGTCAACAATGCCGCCAAACCTTGCGAGCGGCCATTTTGATAAGGAACCTGTTATCTCAGCTCAACAAACGATGGTACAGCTGGGGGATCCAACCCTTGCTAGCAGCAGCGCTGCAATGATCAACGCCAAACAAACGATGAAGCCATCGATGAACAGTGATGTCGAAAAGCCACCCGGTGATGAACACAAGAACCGGACGTCGAATCCGATGTCACCATATTGCGAGAAGGGACTTCTGCTGTTAATTCTGGTCACCTCGTCGCCCGAAAACAGAGTGAGACGACGTGCGATCCGGAAAACGTGGGCGCTCGACGACATCGGTAAAACTTCCGGCAACCATGGCTACGAGGGTGGCGATGCTGGTCAGCCTCGCTACCGGACGATTTTCATCCTGGGTGGTTCGAGCCTTCCGGACGCCACGCGGCAATCCATATTGGCGGAGAGCAAAGAACACGGTGACATGCTGATAGGAGACTACGCTGATACCTACAGACTTCTAGTACAGAAAGTGCTGTATGGACTGATGTGGGCTTCTGAAAAGTGCGAGCCGAAATACGTGCTGAAAACGGACGACGATTGCTTCGTCGATCCCGACATCATCTGCAGGGAGTTGACCATAAGGGAGGAATCGGGTGACGCGCAGAATCAGCCGCACCTGTACTTTGGACAGCGCATGGAGAGGGGAGAACCCTTCCGCGAGCCGAATAGTCCCTGGTACGTCTCTCGCGGGGACTATCCGTTACCTTTCTATCCGCCCTACGCAAGTGGGATGGGCTACATTCTCTCATTGTCCGCGTTGCGCGACATTCTATCCGTCGCGGCGCTCAGCAGACCCTTTCCCGTGGAAGACGCCTACATGGGCGTGCTTGCAGCGCAGGCGGGAATTTCTCCGATCGGGTCACCGAACTTTATTTTGCCTGATGAGAACCTAGGACCGTTCCCCGCCACCTTGTGCGTGAGGCCCTACGTCATCCACGGCGTGAAGACTCTTGATGAACAAAGGAAACACCATCAAGTCGTTCTCGATTATGGCTTGTGCATGCAATGACGAAATAAACAGTGAGACCATATTATAGTCCAGTGAATTTATCTTTTGGGAATTTCATTGTCACGAGAGACTTTGGTATCATTGGAAGGCTTGTTTTCACCCTTGTACATTGATATGACATTTGTTGTGAATATTTTATCATAGCATGTGCATGACATCCGAATATGGGCCAAAGTCAAAAGTGAAATGTTGCAAAATGCCAATATATTGTCAACAGTGTACCCTCCTTTTGTTGGGAGAATAAAGTGTTTTGAATGATGTTTAGTCGGTCATGCGTGAATGGATCAATGGCGTATTATCATCTTCTTTGGAAGATAAAATGTGTCATTATGATTTTGAGGTGGTGCAATAACGTTTTTGTCTGTTGTTAGGAAGATGTATTGTGTTTTATTGACTGATTGATTATCATTATGTTTGATTTGTACACAGATTATTGCAAAAAAAGTTCCGCAATTCAAGTTTGAGCGTTCATATCTCTCCTATTACTGTATTACTGTTCATACATTTGGTATCATTGTTATGGATATTTTATCATGGATTGTGCATTACATCCGAATATGGGGCAAAGTCAAAAGTGAAATGGTGCAAAATGCATTGATATTGTCAATAAATTATGATTTATCATGTCATTGGTAGAATAAGTGATATTTTTAATGATGTTGAGGCGATCATGCATGATGTCAATAGCGTATTATCATTTCTCGGGAGGATAAAATGATTTTGAAGTAGTCATGAATACAATAATTAATTATTCTGTTGTTTGGACAATGAAAAGTGACGTTTGTACTGTAATTGTGGTGGATTTTTTGTAAACTTGGAAAACTGACAAACTTGCAATAATCTGTGTAAAAGTCAAACATAATGATAATTTCTCAATCAGTCAATAAAACACATTACATCTTCCTAACATTATAAAGACACATTTCATCCACCAAAGAAAATGATAATACGCCAATGACATTTACGCATGACCGACTTAACATCATTCAGAACACTTATTCTCCCAACAAAATGACTTAAATGAGGGTACATTGTTGACAATATCAATGCATTTTGCAACATTTCACTTTTGACTTTGCCCCATATTCGGGTGTCATGCACATTCCATGATAAAATATTCGTAGCAAATGTCATATCAATGTAAATAGGGGAATACAAGCTGTCCAATGATACCAAATTCATGAACGGTAATAAAGTAATAGGAGAGATATGAACGCTCAAACTTCAATTGCGGAACTTTTTGTGAGGGGTTTATAACAATATTATTTGTTGAATAAGTAAAAGCATTCTATTTTCTTTGACTGTACATGTTTATGTAAATGTTGATATTGATTAGTTATCCTATAAACATTGTTTTCTGATATTGTATTTTTGTTGTTTTGAATATTAAAATGTATAAGTATTATTACACTGTCAAAATCGACGCACACACTCGTTTGGAACCTTATCGTTCTCTTTGAACTTACTATTAAATGGAATCGTGATTTGTTTTCCTTCAAACTTCGTGATATACGACTTGAAATATGACGAAGCCCTAACTAACCCTATACAGGGTGTCTCAGAAAGAATGCAACACCTACGATCGTTAATTTAATAAACACCATCGACTAAATGTCATAGTTTTTTGTTTGATTGGGTAGAACATTCTTTTTCCAACAAAATTATACCATGATCATTGATTTTGGGTAAGGCGTTTGGATCCTAGGGCCATTTTTCTGAGGCAATGTCTTTTCCTAAATTTGCTACTTTTCGTCTCCAGCGATCCTCTGAACATTGAGACATTCTTGCCCCACAGCCTCCCATAGAATTAGTTGTACAAAAGAACCACATGACTGCTCTCCCTTTGATAAGGAAGACAATGCGAGCCATACCATTCGGGGTACACAACATTGTCTTCCTTATCAAAGGGAAAGCAGTCATGCGATTCATCTGTACAACTAATTATATGGGAGGCCTTTGGGCGAAAATGCCTCAGTATTCCAAGGATCGCTAGAGTCGAAAAGGTAGCAAATTTAAGAAACGACATTGCCTCAGAAAATGGCCCTAGGATCCAAACGCCTTACCTCAAATCAATGTTTATGGTATCATTTTGTTGGAAAATGAATATTCTACCCAATCAAATAAAAAAACAATGACATTTGATCGATGGTATTGATGAAATTAACGATCCTAGGTGTTGCATTCTTTCTGAGACACCCTGTATACGTTTAAACTTTTGGCAATGAGTAATACATATACCTACTAAATGTTTGAGCCTGTTTGAAGGGCCGTGAAACCCACACAAACTGTTGCCCCCTAATAGACTCTAAGAGATAAGGAGGAATAAGCTCTCAAAGTTAGAGCATAATCGGGCAAGAAACAAGAACAAGATGGTTCCTTGAAAATGTTTATTTCTATTGGGAATTAAATTGTCAACGCGGCACTCTGCTAAGTTAGTGGACAACTCCCCATATTTAAAGTAACATTGTCCAAATCCTCAAAATCTAATTGGAATTCTATCGGTTCTCTCATACCTTGTTGTGTTTGTATTTATTTTTTAAAAAACATGGGACAGGTTTCGTTTTTTTCAAATTTCCCTTTCGTTAAAAGGATATTTACGATTGAAGTGTTCAGATGTTAAATTATCCAATGTATTGTCAGAACCGTGTACAAAGTGCGTGCAATGAGTTAGTGAATGTCACTTTGCATGTTTGCTCATTACTCGGCCATATAAAGTCCATTTAACTTTTCACACAACACCCAGTGGACATATAAAATAACACCAATATACATTGTATCAACCACTCATCGATATTTGCACATGTCAACAAAGTTACTAGATCCCTTTAAGCAAATTGGGTGAAAGAAAACCCATTTTAGAAAGCTAACAGCGAAAGTTCGAATGAACCGATGTGGACATGATTCCAATCAAGAATTACGATTGGTCAAAGTTAGATGAAAATTGAAATGTAGTATGCTACCATTTTAAACTAAGTCGACCCTTTGCTAAATACAGGCCTGGGAACGATTTTTTTCACGGGGGGTGCATATATATTGAACCCCCGTAAGTGATTTTTGTTCACTCTTTTCACTGATAGCCGCGAACCGGCGATTTTTTTGCTATTTTGAACCCCCGTAAGTGATTTTTTTTTTCACTTACGATTTTTTTTTTTTGCTATTTTGAACCCCCGTAAGTAATTTTTAAATATTTTTCACTGATAGCCGCGAAGCGGCGATTTTTTTTTGCTATTTTGAACCCCCGTAAGTGATTTTTGTTCACTTTTTTCAGTGATAGCCACAAAGCGGCGATTTTTTTGTTGCTATTTTGAACCCCCGTAAGTGATTTTTGTTCACTTTTTTCAGTGATAGCCGCGAAGCGGGGATTTTTTTGTGTGCTATTTTGAACCCCCGTAAGTGATTTCTTTTTTTTCACTTTTTTAAGTGATACCCGCAAAGCGGCGATTTTGTTTTTTGCTATTTTGAACCCCCGTAATTTTTCAATATTTTTCACTGATAGCCGCGAAGCGGCGATTTTTTTTTGCTATTTTGAACCCCCGTACGTGATTTTTGTTCACTTTTTTCAGTGATAGCCACAAAGCGGCGATTTTTTTGTTGCTATTTTGAACCCCCGTAAGTGATTTTTTTCACTTTTTTCAGTGATAGCCGCGAAGCGGGGATTTTTTTTTTGGTGCTATTTTGAACCCCCGTAAGTGATTTTTGTTCACTTTTTTCACTGATACATTTTCACTTGGCAGCCCAAGGGGGGGGGGGGGGATTTAAACCCCATAAACCGCCCCCCCCCCCCCCCCCCCCCCCGTAGATCCGCCACTGACTATGTCAAGGTGCATTTTCCCGTCTGGTGTTCGTCTGAGTGATTGATCTTTGTGAAGATTAAATAGTTTACAGAAGTTGTAGCAAGCTGACCTTCCTGCCCAATATCGTCTAACCATAATTTGCATATATCCAAATTATCCCAAAGAAAAAAAAAAAAAAAAAAAAAACGTCATTTGTGGCTGTCGACTGTGTGACAATTTCGTAAACGAAGCATAACGATATACATTATAACATACACAAAATTTTGCAGGGGGTGCTGCAGCACCCCCAGCACCCCGCTTCCCAGGCGATGCTGTTAGCCTCCCATTATCATGATTATACTTTCTGAAGAAAAAAAAATCCCTTTTCTCAACATTTAATATGATAAAATCATGATAAAAATGTATACAAGTTATATGAACCACAATCCCGCTTTGTTATAATCTATTTTGAAAGTGCAGGATTTTGTTTTTAGTTTTTGGTGTTATTTTTATGAAAACAATGTTGCTTTTCACTAATAGTATTATGCAAATTGCTGTAAGAAATTAATCATGCAATATGCTAAAGTAAATATTAATTATTGTAACTTCCACTCACAATTATTGGATCATTGTTTTATATGGAATGTTTTCAAAATTATTTCCAAAAGTTTATTCGACATAATATTCGTCCAATAATTATTTATGAGCTGTTTCATCACTGATAATAATGTGTCTACTCGCTAATGCACCCACGACGCGCTCATGATTATTACGTCACGACTGCGCACTGACTTAGCTACAGTTAAGTTTGATACCGTCTGTTTGAGATGTAAAAACAAAAAAGCACCATTACGCTTTCTGACTACAGCTTAGGTATCGGGTTTTGCTAATTCTCTACATTCTGCAATCTTATAGCGTTGATCTGCTATAAGAAAGCATATTTTAGGATTAATTTTCGTTGGGAAGAAAGCTTCTAGCTTCCAACCCAGTGAAAATGGACGGATTCAAGACTTTCATTCTCATCCTTGCTTTGAGTTTGCTGCTTTGCAGCAAGTCTGAAGGCAAGGTGAACAATGGAAAAATCGACTCGGACATGCAGGTATGCTAAACATAAAATTAATTTAAAGCTATAATCAGGAAAATAGACAACATTATAAGCCAATAATGAATCGATCAATTTAAGAAGAAGGTACTTTTATTAAATAGTATGTAATTCAGTATCTTTACTGGTTCTAGTACTTACTTTTACTCCAACGGTGGGTTCAGTGATGGCATCCGCATCACGATTTCCCGCCATTTTATTATTTAACAGAAAATAAATAATAACTTATGAACTCTTAATAATAATATATAGCATTTATAGTGCGCCATCTATCTAATAAATTATTCAGAGGCGCAGAGGGTAAGAATTATCATAATTTTAACAGGAAAAAAAAAATAATAATAATTTAAAAAAAAAAAATTTTTAAATAAATAAAAATATATGATTTGATTCCCCGTAATTATTTGTTTATTTATGCTAAATTCTTTAATTAGAAATTGTCCGATCGGTTTAAAAAAATGGCCCTTAATTTGAGATATTGAATAAAAATGTATCGTGTTAGGTACTTTACCATCATTCTGGACGTATTTTGTTGTTGTGTAATAACAGCCAAGTTAAAAAGTGAAATTCGATAGTAACATGCCAATTTTAAATAATATCTCTAACACTTTTTGTGATTACCTTAAAATCTTAGATGGTGTCCAAATGGAAGACGTTTTGAATAACAATCATTGTTAGTTATTTGGTCGCCATCTTGGATTTGAAGCTCATTGCAGCAATAAATTAAGACATTTTATCTTCTTAATCACGTATACAACAATACTGTAAAGTATGCCGGATATACATCTTTTTATTTTATACAATTATGGGAGAAAACATAATTGTTTTTTTGGAGAGAAACAGGAATGATATGGGAGGATATTGTTAAGAGTTTTAAATATAAATATATTTAAACAATGGCAACACCGACTAAGGGTTAAAAGAATGTGTATTTATGTGATCTGATAATGTCCAATGAGTGTTGTGTGAAAGGTCCATGTTCTTAAAGGGATCTAGTAACTTTGATGACAAGTTCAAAAAGTGATGAGTGATTAATAAAATGTGTATTGGTGTGATCTGATAAGTCCACAAAGTAATGTGTGAAAATTTCACGTTAATTGGGTGTTTTTTGGCCGATAAATTAGCAAAAATGCAAAGTGTTATTCACTAACTCATTGCACTTACTTTGTACACGGCTTAAATTATCCCGTAGACAGTTTAACATTATTATCAACACTTCAATCGTAAATATCTTTTGAACGAAATGGAAATTTGAAAAACCCGAAACCTGTCCCGTGCTTTTATTGTTAATATGAATATGACACGGTATAAGAGAACCACTAGAGGTCCAAGTAAGTTTTGAGGATTGGACAATAATATGTCCCTTTAAAATTAACTGACATAATATGGCTGAGTAACGAGAGCGACAAAGTGGTGCTTGATAAATTATTGCTATACGTTTGTACACATGTCGGAATGACCCCGGGATTTTTTTTTCTTCTTCGAATTTAAATAATCATAAATATCCCAATAATAAATAGGAAATGGGAAGAAAAAAAAGCAAAGCTGTACCCCATTTCATAAAACACTTGCAATTGTTGTAAATGTCCAATTATTGCAACTTTTTGGTCAACAGCCAATCAGCATGGAGCATTACGGCTGTTGCCATGGTAGTTACAATAATTGGACACTTACAACAATTGCAACAGTTTTATGAAATGGGTCAATGAAATAATCTTTAGAGTTTGGTCGATTCACACAATGTAACTAGATCCTATAACAATCAAGTGGTGAATTCACTTTGGAATTACAATCAGGATATTGGTTTATATATAAACGTTTATTTAAAACAACAAATTAAACGAATAATGCATTGTATCACTATCTTGTTTTTAACTCTTACATCCCCTAAATACTCTAGTAGGCCTGTACAAATGAAACCTCCCATTCAAAATTGGACACATTTGGAAATGTGGAACAAACATTCGTATCATTTTGTTTGTTCGGTTTTAATCTTCATAATTATTTCAAAAATCTCCAATGCGTTATTGAACAACAATATAAAACAAATCTTCGAATTGAAAGTCGATTGTTACGTCACTGATATTTCTCTACATACCCGCCCTATTATGACCCCGCCCCACAAACTATTTTACCAAAAAACGCGCTAAGTATTGTTACGTCACGACTGCGCACTGGCTTACATAGCTACGATAATTATAGTGATTATGTGAAAACAAAAAGCACCATTACGCTTTCTGACTACAGCTTAGGTTGTATAGGTTTTGCTTATTCTCTGCATTCTGCTGCTTTTAGCGTTGATCTGCTATAAGAAAGCATATTTTAGGATTAATTTTCGCTGGGAAGAAAGCTTCTAGCTTCCAACCCAGGAAAAATGGACGGATTCAAGGCTTTCATTCTCATCCTTGCTTTGAGCTTGCTGCTTTGCAGCAAGTCTGAAGGCAAGGTGACCAATGGAAAAATCGACTCGGACATGCAGGTATAACAATGCTAAACATAAATTAGACACACACATAAAAACAAAAACAAAACCTATATGATTGGTATTAACGTTTGCTAGTAGTCATTTTAATGAACATGCAGAAGACAGAAGTGTACATAAGTATCACCCATTAATAACTTAATATTTACATTTACATTGTGTATATTTGTATTCAATGCAGGATTTCGTATTCATCGACAACTTCTTCTTCGGCAACGGAGAAGAAAATTTGTTGGAGTACGAGATCCGCTACCCCCTCTGTAAGTATATTTACTGTTGGTGTCATTTTTAATTTAATTATTTTTGTCTTGGTGTTTAATCATTATGAATAAAATATACTGATGATTTAATGATTTACAACTTTGAGAATCAACGCGTTCTGCGCACTTGTGAAATAAATTGATAAAGTTTAAGAAGTTCACGCCAAGATTGTTTAACCATGAAAAAATGCTTATTCAATATTTTATTGTTACAAAATGTTATCGTCAAGCAAACATTTAGTAATTATCATTAATGTTCGTTTATGATAACATTAATTCCATTAAGACAATAAGGATCTGTCGTAATATCTTATTGTTGTAATATATCATTACAAAATAAGAACAATAAATATATTTTGTATACATGTATAAAATGTACACAATGTTTAAGTTTTTATTAATTTCCTTATTATTATTGCTAACAATAATAATCATTATCATACAAAATCAACATTACATCATTTCAGGACTACTGTTGCTACCGGCTTGTGATTCTTGACGACAGCGTTTCTCAGTTGACTTCAACTACGCTGACAGAATCCAAGCCAAAGCTGGTAAGAGTTGACATAAATAATTGTGACCGGCTATAGCAAAACCCTGCACTTGTCGGTAAAAATCAAAATGTAGATTTTAATACCATTACAAAGGCACTATCACAAGCTTTCATTTAATGCTTTGTTGTTACAAATTGGTAAATAATTGGCCAAAATGTGATTGTTTCAATTTTACAATCATAGGTCTTTTACACACATTATGTGAACTAAAAATGACAATTTCTTAAAAACAATAAATTACCGACAAGCGCAGGGTTTTGATATAGCCGGTCACAATTATTGGCCTATCCCAGTAGCCCATATTAACCTGTTCCCTTCGAATTTCGAGATTCTCACATCCCCACATACTTTAATCTGCTTCGTAATGTACTAAGCCCACCATGCTGGTGTATTATAGGCAAGGGGTTTATTGCATACAACTGTTATTCATTTTGTTATTTTGATAATTCCCTGATTTCTTTAATCGACCCCTTCTCCCCCTCTCTCTCTCCCTTTATCTCAACCCATTTCTCCCCTCTCTATATTCATTATCTATCTCTCTATATATCTATGTTAATTATATAATTTATTGTATATCTATAATTATATATTTTCTACGTTTCAGTCAGGCAGACATGTCATTTTTTTTCGTTGATAATCTAATTAAATTATGACATTTAATCAATGAATATACGTTTGATACGTTTCGCGTTCTCTTGTTTTTCTTTCCTTTTCTCCATGTTGTTTTTCTTCTATTTAGCCCTGTAACGAACGACCACAACTGTTTCATCTGAACTCTGGCTATCCACCCAGGCCTGCTTCCTCTGGTTGCAAGCACGAAATCAGGGATAATGACAAAAAAGTATGATCGTTTGTTTGTTCGTTTTGTTTGTTTGTTTGTTTGTTTGTTTGTTTGTTTGTTTGTTGTGTTGTTTGTTTGTTTGGGCTCGTTCTTGCATTTTTTTTAAAGATAGTGCGCCATCATTTTAAATAAAATTAAAAATGTAAACACATCTTAATTTTGTAATAACTACAATAGTTAAAGAATCATATTTACAAATTGTTCAATTTATTCTTAATTCATTCCTCATTTATTCAACATGTATCTATCTTTATCTCGTATTTGTTTCTCCTTTATTGTTCTTGTTTTATATATGTTGTATTCTTTCATTTTCTTTTCTGTATCGTTATTCATCTCTTACCCTTCTCCTTTCGTTGTTTTAAATCTATTCATCGCAGCCTATCTCTGTTTATCTTGTATTCTCTTCATTAATTCAAAGTGTATCTCTCTTTATACCGTATTTCTTTCTCCTGTATTGTTCTTGTTTCATCTTGTATACTCGTATTTGCTTCTCTGTTTATCTTTATTCATCTCGTATCCCCTTTTCTTTTCTTTTTTGTACCCCTCCATCTCGGATTATCTTCGTTTCTTCACTGATTATCTCTGTTCATCTCGTATTATCATCTTCATTTATTCAGCGTGTATATCTCTCTTTATCTCGTATTCTTGTTTCCTTTATCGTTCTCGTTTTATCTTGTATTCCTTTCTAACTTTTCTTCTCCGTTTATCTCTGCGCATCCATTGTCTCATTTAGACCTGTCATCAGATACTGGATGGAGTCGACCTGGAACACAACATCGAACTTTCTCAGGAATCGGCTGACTGTGAACTGGAAACGACGGGCGGTGGCAAAGAAGTAAGTTTGTTATACATTAAATCCACCTTTAATCCTTTGGTCACTTAATTTAATTTCGTTTCGTTTCTTTTCATTACATTATATTTCATTTCAATTCATTTCAATGAGTTTCATTACATATTTCATTTCATTTCATTTCAATGAGTTTCAATGAGTTTCTTATCATTTCATTTTTATTTCATTTCATTTCATTTCATTTCATTTCATTTCATTTCATTTCATTTCATTTCATTTCATTTCATTTCATTCCATATTATTTTATTTTGTTTATTAATTTCATATCCAAATCATCGTTTGACAAATGAAATACAACCAAGCAATTGACAAGAAATTAAATTCCACATATATTTTAGTCCAAAATTGGAGGGGAAAAAATATACAAAATCCAATAAATGAGTTCAACATTTCTGTCGGAATCAATGGATGGAAATTGTTAAACATTGATTCAGTAAGTAATTGTAATTATTCCATGATGTATTTAATAAATCATTATTAATTTATGGTTATTATGATTCAATGATTATCCATTACTATAAGTAGGATAACGTCAAATATTTAAATAAATGTTATTTCGTTAATTTAGATGCTGGTCTGCCGCGGGTTCGTTGACTTCTCCGATGCTCCCGATCCACGATGGTGGTTCGCCTACCTCACCGACTGTGGTCGTAACCAGAGTCGTGATGGAGTTCGACCAGGGATTCGTGACCTGACCTATCGCCTCCACATGACCAACGGCAACGACGATTTCTTCAAAGAATTCCCAGCCAATGAGAAACGTAAGGTCATAATTGTCTAATACTCTATAATGTATTGCCACTATATTTACTTTGTAGAAATGCGAGCATCAACATAAATATGGTTAATGAATCTTAACGGCAACAACTTATGGCGATTGTAGCTCAGTAATTCACCAAAACATAATCATTACAATTTATATTTAACGGTGAATGCATAGCTTATTGTATAGCACTGAATTTGATAAGTCTACTCAGTTTTTTACTAAATTTTACTTCACAATAATTCATCTTTCACTTCTCTCACTTTTCTTTCATTTTTTCCTTCATACATTCGTTTTACATGTTATATATTCGTATGTACTACGGGTAGTTTCATTTCAATTAATTTAATTCAATTAAATTCCATTCAATTTTACTTTCACATCTCTTTTTATTAAATACACATACATCGATAACAAAACAATAAACAATGCAAAAATTGTTAATTTCAATTTGTATATTAAATGCTGTGTGGACTTTACCTCAAAAGGAAAAAGCACATTTCACTTTCTTGTTTCATTTTGCTTTCGTTTCTTTTGTATCATCCTTTCTTTCATGTGCAGATGTTATGGAACAGGACGCTGGTTTTCTTATAGCATATCTACTCATGACCTACCTGGCGTCTCGACATCGAAGTAAGTTTGAGTTTAGATTTCAAATCTAATCTTAGATTTATAAAAGCTGAATGAAGCTGAATGTTCTGCCGGGAAATCATCCACATTTGGTTCTAGATCTTTTAAAGCAGCAACAACTTAATATTACGATATTGTACAGTGTAGAACCCAACGATAGATTAAAACAATTTAGGATATTGACAAAGTTTATCATGTTAATGATAACCTAACAAACTAATTTTTTTTTTTTTTAACCTCTAAAAAATGACTTCTGCACATCACATATATATACAACTTGACATCTGAGATGTATAAGTTGTTGACGTCTGAGTGCATGTGCCGGAATTATCATTGTATAATTATTCCTTCTCGCCATTAACGTCGACACATAACAATGTCAAGAAGAAACTTTTGCACTATCAACTGAGTCTATACATAGTGCTCCAAACGACAAGCATATTACTCCACTGTTAACCCTATTTATAAAATAAAATAATGAAATAAGAAATAATTAATTTAATTATTCAAATTTATTTAAAATCTGGACTAAGTGGACTCATGTATCATTATTCCCATTTTCTCTTTCAATGAAAACCTAAAATCATATATAAATAGGAACACTGGCCAGACGGAAGCTTCTGCACCTCACCTACTACCTGTTCTACATGAGTCTGGTGCTGCAAACCACCAGCCTTCTGCTTCACTGCAGTGGCCTTTACCGCTTTGCGCGGTCGGGGATACGCGCCACTTCCATCCAGTATGCAGGTAATTTACCCTTTTTTTTCTTTTTTCTTTTAAGATGTTGAGAATTACATTTTTACAAACAAGTGACTAAATCGTTTATGGCGAATACAGCATTCAAATATCATTAAATAAACTGCCAATCTTAACTTCATTCAAGAACAGTTCAAGGATTACTAATAACTGTCAAGTATTTTCATCAACATGTTTAAAAGAACAGTTCGACACTTTTCATCAGAAATTGCCGGAAAATATGAAAAGGAGCCAAATATCCACTAATTAATCCATGTCAAGCAACTTGATTGATAACATCACTAGTTTCCTTATTTGCAAGATTCAGGATCAAATTTGAGGCTCAAAACTTATCAATGTTTATCCTCCATCAACCGCAAAACTCTTGCTCTATTTATACCTTGGAGTAATTTTTCTAATTTTCTCCATTGATTATTCCTTAGCCGAGATCACGGGGCGTCTATCTAGCGTTCTCTTCGCCTCCATGATTTTCCTGGTCTCAAAGGGTTTCTCTATCACCAAGTAAGTCCGATAACAAATAATATTTAGATATCAATTTTTTATATTTTAAATCCTTTCTAATTATTTATAAGAACCATTGCCGATTGCCGGTGTGTTTGTTGATTATTTTATTAAAGACTTATTACAAACTCATGGAAAAGAACATTCCGTCTGTTTATTTATTATCAGAACATGCTTCTGGACCCTCGTGACGTATTTAGTCACTCCATTTACTTTAATGATGTGTTATAATATGACCCTTTCAGAGCACGCATCAGACTCGGCAAATTCATCAAAGTGGTGATCCTTGGTGCGCTATAGCTACGCGGCTTCCTACATGGCCATGTTTGTCTATCAGAACATGCTCCTGGAGGCTGGACCCCTGTGACGTCACCACAAGTCACTCAACTTACTTTAAATAATGAATCTTGCAGACTCGCCATGTTATTTGTTAAAATGTGTTATGATATGTCTCTGTCAGAGCACGCATCAGACTGAGCAAGTTCATCAAAGTGGTGATCCTTGGTGCGCTCTACGCGGCTTCCTACATGGCCATGTTCATATATCAGAACATGCTTCTGGACTCTCGAGACGTCACCACCAGTCATGATCATTCCGGCTTGGCGGCGAGTGGGATCATAGGCATCAAGTTTATCAGTGAGTTAAAGGGAAGCGGGGTGGGGGATGGGGGTAAAACGATTAGATTAATATGAATATGAATACATAGGGTGGAATTCACAAAGGAGGTTTGTACAAACCATGGTTTGACCATGGTCTACATCTATGGAATGCCATTTGTAAACTGTAAACTGAATGTAAACTCCTTACTTGTTAACAATGTTGATTTACAATTTACTTGTAGAGTGTACACGAGCAGCATTCCATAGATGTAGACCATGGTAAAACCATGGTTTGTACGAACCTCCTACAAACCTCCTTTGTGAATTCCACCCATAGTGCCTAACATGACTAAGGTGAACAAATTTATAAATGCAGCAAAACTAAATTATCAGAATGAAATTGGAAGCAAACATACATGTCTACTAAATTATTAAAGCTTCAGGTTTCCTCTTTACGGGGTGCAGTGCCTATTCTGCGGCCAGAGAACACCCGAGCAAGGAATTATTAATTTCACTGTTATGATTTAAATTGTCTTTCATCAGGTTTCCTTCTGACGGTGTGTAGTGCTTACACTACTGCCAAGGACAACCCGACCAAGGCGGGCTTCTACACCCCTTTCACCGCCTTCTTTGGCATCTGGTTTTGCTTGGAACCCATCATCCTTTGGCTCTCCTATTCCATCTACCCGAAACTTGCCAGGTAGGAAACCGTTGGGGGAAAATAACCCAACAAAGCTTAATTTTGTTATGTTATATAGTTCAGATTTCAGCCTTTCATGTGAAGTAGGGTGGATCAATGTTTCAATTGCGTTTCGAAGTATTATTTCAAAAACATCACTGATTTATATATAGTTTGGTAGAATTTGATATTCAAATACTTCGTATGTTGATAAACTATATTACACATTATTTAGATACCCTTTTCAACAGTTTTTGTTATTGTGCTCTTAACGCTATAATTATACCAAGACCAAAAGAGTGATGTTTGAACTCTAATAAATGAATGCACGTTCTAGATAACGGCAATAGCCTTCGTTATGGAACATCAACAAAGAACTTGCACACCATACAGCTCCTTCAGAATCAAGCCGCCCGTCTAATCTACAAGAAACCTAAATCTACACATACATCACCTCTCACCCAGTCCCTGCATTGGCTACCGGTATCCCGACGAATTGAATACAAGAATGCTGTACTTACATATAAATGCTTATCAAAGCAAGCCCAATCTTACCTTTGTAATCTACTTCACATCCGTCAGTCTTTGCACAACCTAAGATCTACTTCTGCCGACTGCCGTTGTATTAAATACCCCACGTACTCGCACAAACATTGGATCTAAGGCTCATTGGACCTAAATGCTGGAATCGCCTCCCCAACCTAGTTCGATCAGTTAACACTCTCAATACTTTTAAATCTCAACTAAAAACCCACCTGTATCCTAAGTAATAAGTTAATATTGAAGTTTGTCTTTAGAACCTTTAAGACACACATATTTACTTGGTTGCCCTCTCTATTGAATTGTGTTAAGTAATTGTTTGTACAATTTGTAGGTTTGTAATTGTAATTATGTATCTGTTTATTCTTTGTTTGTTGTACTTTTTTTTCTTTTCTTTTTTTTAAGCGCTTTGTATCATTTTTTTGCAAAAAGCGCTATATAAATGAAGTTATTATTATAATTTATTATTATTATAACTAGTATTTTCTTTTCCTTCCCACAGTCCGAACTTCTCCAATGCGCTGCTCGTGGGCACGGCTCTCCTTGGCCACGCGTTCTTTATCTACCTGACGCGGCCCTACACAGCCAACAAGAGGTTTCCATTCCACCTGCAAACAAATGGCGAGGTTAGCTAGTTACTTTATCAGTTGGTTAGTTAGTTAGTTAGTTAGTTAGTTAGTTAGTTAGTTAGTTAGTTAATTAGTTAGTCATTCTATCTTGTAACCGACGGCGTGGTAAATATAATAATCTGTTCAAATAAAATAAACAACTATTTTTCTCAAAATATCAATATTTGTTGGAAACAGAACAAATCATATGGAATAAGCGCAGCCTCTTCCACTTTGTCATCAGTTGCGCAGATTCAGAAGATATTATTATCAATTTGTTAAAAGAAAGCATTCACTATACAAGTCATGAAATTATGCGTACGTATTTGCTTTTCTCTTCACATGACAGGTACCCGTTCCTCTTGCCCATTCTCATGGCGATGATGGCAGTGACCACGCTCGTACGACTACCGAACAACGATCCGCCCTCGATGTCGAAGCTCCTCCGGTTGTTCCAGCCGAGCCTGACCCGAAGGTCATCCAGACGGACTACCCAGCGCCAATTAAATCACAGGAGACGAATGCCAACATTGGAGCTTGCGGCGAACATTTCTTCACTAAAGTGGTAAGCCTAAGTTTGATAAGAGTTCTGAGGTGTTAGATGATAGTGGTCAGACAGGTAAGTCTTTAATCCGCTAACATGGTTAAGGAGTCACAGAATGATGAAGAAACTTGAAATTGAACGTACGATCAAAGTGCTAATATAACATAGTATCGTCATCGTCATCACTATCATTATCAACAACAACAACAACAACAATATCATCATCATCATCAACATCATCATCATCATCATCATCATCATCATCATCATCATCATCATCATCATCATCATCATCATCATCACAACCATAATCATTACCATCTTCATTATCGTTAAACATCATCACCATCACCATTATCAACATAAGTATCATCTATGATTCTATCATGAAGATTATTCGATTACTCCATTTTTGCTACAACTTATGTAAACAGGAAAAGTTCGAAATGCCTCTGGATAGCGACGATGAAGGAGACGACGGTGGTCAACCAGCTACACGTCCCGGCATTGATACCATCTCAGCATCCGTGGACGCCAGTGACTACCGCCCTCCTCCACTTGACTTACTGGCGGCTAGGACGTCAGAGCTGTCTGCGACTCCAAAGACACACCCCGTGGCAGAGACGGCTAAGACACAATCACCTACACACTCGACTCCGTCGGACTCTTCTGTGACAGGCCTCAGTGGATTCGTGGCGGTTCCGAACCCTCCGAGCAAAAGCCAAGGCGAGGTACGGATTATATTATGACCATGATGAATAATCGTGTAATTTGACTCCCTTCACACCAATATGCCATTATATTTTTTGTCCATGTATTTTTGAGTGAGTATCTTTACTACAGTGTTCAAGGGTTTGCGGGTCGTATGCCAACCTGCCCCTCTCGTTTTGGAAACCAATCCTTCTTCCCCCACCCCAAATATCGAATTAATGATGTAGAGCGCTAACATTAAATTTGAGATGCATTTTGTTTAACCCATCTTTGTATATTACTACGCTGTCTTCAAAAGTATCGAAATGTACTTACGTTATTATGTATTAGGGTCTATATCCATGCATTAACTTGTAAATAACAATTTTACAATGAACACATATCGCAGAAGCCAGCGACAACGGATGAGATCGATGATTTGTTGCAAAGCTGGACCTTCAAACGACATCCGGTCCGATCCGGCGTCACTGTAACGACTGGCATGACTGGAGCAGCTGCTATTAGCCCGGCTGACACCAACAATCCTGATGGGACAACCAAACCAACGATGGCACGCGTGGCACCTATCCCCTGCGCACCTGTGACACAGCGCACGCGTACACCCTTGTTCGCGAACTCTAACGCAACCGTGACACCAATCTCTTGCACCTGCGCGGCAACCACATCTCAGAATGGCGGCTCTTGGATGGCCCCCTACACCTACCAGGTTCGACAGACAATTATCACGCTGACGTTCTGTTCCTTACTCGATTGTTCAATTCCCATAGAGAAAATACAGGTCCAACCAAGTTCCCGTTAACATCCTAAACCCTAATGATAATTACATATTTGATAATTTATTCAAAATGAGTCCGCATTTTCATGTGAGATAAAGGTTGTTCTAAGCTTAGATTGCGAGCATGGCGAGGGGAAGAAAGGAGTCCTAAGAAAATAGCTTGTCATTCATGTGTAGTCAGGCGTATTTTCTTTTATATTGCTATGTAATTTCACTCAAATCTCTGGCACTGGAGTCGTTCTGTCAGTTATTTGCTTTATGAGCACATCAACTCCACGTCATTCATAATTATGATTAATTGGTTAATTTTGAATAATTGAATACCTAAATGTGTCGCATAAGAGCGCACCATTTTATTTTCAAGCATGTTTTTAGTTAACTTCATATCAAATCATCAACTGATTATTCATAGAATAATCTTCAACATGCTTTATAAATATTTGAATGGGATCCAATTCTTGTATCCATTGTAGATTAATGTAAAAAATAACAGCATGAAATATAAATTTGTTCATATCAATATTATATTATTGTAGATAATATTTATTTTATAATTTCTTGTTGTTATAGTGTAATGCACCGAAGGGCGGCTTTGAGATGTTCTGTGTGGAAAAGCCAAAGACCGAGGTGAGGAGACAATACAAATGAAAACACTTTAATGAACATTCAAGAATCAAAGTGTCCATCACAAACAAAAACTCATAATCGAGAGAGATTGTCATTAAAAGCGACTATCCAGGGGCAGGATTAAACTTCATTCTATATAGTCTCATTCCTAAAAAAATTAATTAAAACCCTTCTTTTTGTCAAATCACGCAGTGTAGTAAGAAACTGCTGAAATATTTCCTTAGTTTACCCATCAAAAAGGTACATTATTGTATTCCATTATGATATTGTTCACGTCCGTGCGCCTGAAAAGAAACACGTCTTTCCATTTAAATTTAGTTCCAATTTCAATCAACATCTTATTCATGTTATTGCTACATAATATAGAAGAAAGCGGTTGTTCCAGACGAGGCCGGCTCGACTCCCGGCCCTGCCGTGGAGAGTGCCCAACCCGCTCCCGCTGAACCTCCTCCACAGACAGACCTTGCTACGGAGCGTCCTGGGACATCCACCAACCCGGTTCCCGAGTACGCCCCCGTGGGACCGGCACCCTTTACCCCGGATGACGACGACGTAACAGCATCGGGCGATAACTACCCCGCACCTAACGTCCCTCCGTGCCCCTCCTGGGTCCTACCATACACAAACAAGGTATCAAACCGACGACACACCTTCGTTAAATTCCAAAACCAAATGTTACTTTATTTCAAAATTGCATCATCATTTATAAAGCAATGCATCAATTTGTTGTAACTGTAAATTGTTAATGAGTACTGTTTGTTACGTGATAATTATGACCATTATTTAAGTTGTTCTGAGCTATATATTTCATTGTATATTCATGTTTTGTTATCATTATTTTTATTTTACAGTGCAACCCTCCTAAAGGTGGTTATGGTGTCTTTTGCGTTGAGAAACCAAAGGCTGAGGTAATAATTGCTTTTGATGAAATTCGGATCTAATTACTTTTTGTAATATTAATTTATATGAATCAACATAATGTGAATCAACATAATGTAACAACATTTTAAAAATACATTTACAAATACCACTTTTTAATTATGGAACAATAATAGTATTTGTCATTTTAGGTTAAAATATGAGCCTTTTTCGAATAGGCGAATCAAAGCTTGACAATTAACCTCAAACAAGTTACATGCCTTAATTCAAACAAGTGTTATCACATTGGCACGCATATCAAATAGATCACATTAGTCATAGTTGTTACCCAAAATAATCCTAATTTGACCTATATGCTAGGTTTGTTTCGTCGATGAGACTCAGACCGAGGCTCCAAAGATCAGTGACAATGAACAGGCCAAACTCGATCGCCAGGTATGCAGTATTTTAAGGACCGTCTTTTAGGCTTAATCTTCTAGGTTAAATGATTTAAAGGGTACCACCACCCAAAAATAATATTCTTATTATAGAAAGGTAACATATTTGCAAAATGTTGGGTATCTATTTGATACCACAATACGGTAACAAAACATATAATAATGTGTTGTTCTTTGCCTGGTGGTCCCCTTTAAAAAGGAATGAAGTTATGATAAAAATTAAGCTTGTCCGTACATACACCGTTATTGTCAACCCATTGGATGGAAATGCTGCACGATTAAACAATAACCTATTGAAATGTGTTTATGACACTTATAAGTTATCAACTAGATTTTACAATCCACAAGGAGTTAATACAGGACGAACAAAGTTCCAATATAGGCATAGCAAATCGGCATGACATTGTCAAGATTCTAGTCAATAGCCGAATACAAACGGCAACTATACACATGCTAATAACATTCAACGCAATGTGTACCACAATTATAAACATAATACAATTTTATCAGCTAGACTGTATATTATTCGATGTTTTATTGCTAGAATTTGTTTCCCCTTAAAGGGCAATGAAACTATGGCTTTCGGCTATTATTATCGTTTAGAGGGTGAACAGACAGTTTATTTGATACATAACTTGGCAATTTTGGCCTCCTGGATCCCATGAAATCCTTACGTGAACATACCCACATTTTACTAATTCTTACGGCGGCAAAAGGTGATAGGGAGTGGCCATGTTCTTGTAATTGCCCGACATGCAGCTTTGCAAACTATGACGAGTGTGCTACGGGCCGAACAAAAAGCTTTTCACTGATTTACAGACTCGTCAAAGCACCTACAAGTATTCAGACAATGGTTTCAATAGAAGCTATTGAAATGCATTAGTGCATATCACTGACCATAAGTTCGCACACACCTAATAATGGCGGCCTCCAGTGTTCGCATGAATAGTGGTAAACCCGATACAGTTTTCACATATTTCTCCCAAAGCAGAAATCTGAGTCGGAGTTATGTTATATATAATAAAAAGGCATATTACGATATATCAAGTAGGATAAACTCTATTATTGAGTTGCATTGCCCTTTAATATTACTCTCACTGATTTGTTGCCATTGATTTTGTAGGCTGTCAAAGATGATATCAAGGCTTTCAGAGCTGCTCAAAAGGCTACCAAAAAGACCAAAAAGGCTGCCAAAAAGGCCGCAAAGAAAGCCGCCAAACAGGTACCACTGCCTCTCTACGAGTTCCCCAAGCCAGCACCTGGGGTGGCCCAACGCATTGACAACGGAACCGAATCACACCAGCCGCCAGCAGCAGGGATGGCAGAGACTGACGCAACCGCCACTTTATCGGCACGGCAGACCATCGTAGCCCCCGCCGCTCCCGCGCCACAGGCTGCCACAGCCGGCCTGGCACTGACACCACAGACCGTCGCAGTCGGCCCCTCTGTGCTGGCGGCATCTGGATTGGATACTCTTCTAACCAAGGTAAAAATGTTCAGAGGCTTAAAGCTTAGTTGTTCGTTAGACAAATTATCTTTGCTACGCATAATCATTACAAACTCATCAGAGTAGAAATAAACGACCAGATGGGGAAACAAATCATTTGTTGAAAGGACAGTACAATGTCAAAGGGAAATACTGCAAAACTTTATGTAATTAAAAGGGCCATTTCATGCAATAGTGTATTTCCTGAAAAGGCATTCTTTAAGCAATTTCAGAATACCTTTAAGATATTGTAGTTTGCATTATGCATACCCAAATAATAGTGCAGTTCATATCTACTCTGGACGTAAACATAGAAATCTGATGATAATAACACCACACACTTGTATATCAAAGAAACTATTACAGTTTGTCTAGCTAGCATAGATGATAATAAAGAAAGTGAAATATATATTAAAAGATCAAATGATTTGCTTCGTTTTGTTGTAGCATGAACCTCAGCGTTCCAGTGTAGTTAGTGCATGGGCCGAGGGAGCCACTGGTACGGCCGAACCAAAACGTCCGGTAAGTTTAGGATGCAAACCTGACGGAGGTTGATATAACATTGTATTTCTTTGGTCAGATATAATCACTGAGTGATGTGTGAAAATAAACGTTTTGAAGAAAAAAGAAAAGATAATAATTACAAAGGATGGTTGGAATGGATTTAAACAAATTGACTATTAAAACACATGCATAATTATCCGGTTCAGGATGCCATTGAATTAATTTATAAATATGAAAGTTCATCTGTATTGGTATTTAATAACTTAAAAAGCAACATTTAAAACTGTTGATCACATTGTAGATGACAGTCGAAAATTTCGGAGGTTACTATTATTATTGCAATCTAAAATGTTGCTTCTTCGTAGTGTAAGGTTGTGGATAAATAGATTCAGGATGATTGACAAATTCCTAAAGTCATCCCTTTAGTACGCTTACTTTACAGTCAATCACTTTATTGATCAACTCATTCTCGTCACAATTATGCATCTCTTTGATGATCTTCATTAAAACAGCTATATGAACAATTAGATCTGAGCCCCGTTGCAGAAAGAGATCAAATCGATAATAATTACTATGTTCTAAATGCGCAATTCTGATTGGTTGAAACTCGCCGATTTTCTGGCTTACAATTGAATGTAATTGTAACTTAAAAACCGATTACTGGTACTGATATATATCTTTCTGCAACAAGGCCCTGATTGCAACTTTGCTCTTATTTTCCTTCGTGCCTTACAAACTATTCTTCTTTGCCCCTTATTTGCCCCTCTTTTCTTTTGCAGACTGCTCTCAGTGTCATGAAGAGTCTCCAACAATACAACAAGGAGACCGAGGATGATGAACAGCTTACTCTGGTGGTAAGAGATGAATAAGCTAGTTTAGTTTAACAACAAAGAAATTGCTTCTTAATTGACTCTGGAAATAAATTGATTTAGCTCTTTGAGAAGGTCTCTCGTCTGTGTAATACTAACGGCCGTCGTATAGCTGCATCGATTATTTCACCATACGTCTATGATATCCACACGAGAGACTCGGTCAAAAGCCTGGAACAAATACCACTTGAAAATGGCATTACAAACATATTTCAGAAAATATGAAACAAAGCAAGGACAAAATTCTGTATGTATGTTTCTGGTAATGATTGTAGTGAAATCATATCTGAAGTTCCATATTTTTCGTCACGTTTGTTGTTTTTCTAAATTTGGTTACAGAGTCATTCATGAATGAATGGTCAGCTTTCTATAACCAATAAAAGCCGACCTGCCTATAGTTGCCACCGAAAGTGATCCCTTACAGAGAAAACAAATTGTTATTGAGCATGTCTATACGGGTCACCTGTCGATCAGTGACCACATTCCTGTTTCTCTTTGGTGGTCACTATATAAATGTTTGACTGTAAATATGTTTTACTTCCGTTCAGGTTCCCCTAAGTCCAGCCAGCAGCTATTCATCCATCGCCTCTGAGTCAGAGCCATACGACCTCGCCAAGACCCAGACCAAGTCGACCACACAACAAGTCAATGCGCCTGGTCCTTCTTGGGAGCCTCCTAAGAACAAGGCCTGGAATACGGAGCCAGTTACACCAACCGATCCACCGAGGGTCAGCATGGTCAGACGCTTCCCGTATCCAGGACACCCAGTCCGCTGCAACCCAAACCAGGTCCAGAGTTTCAACGCTCAGACCTTGCCAAATACATCAAGACTGTCTGGGCTACGCTGCCAGGGGTTTGTTTCAAGGACCACCATCCTCCCAGAGAGCCTTGGTCTTGTTTCGAAGACCACCGAACTTCTAGTCAGTCAGGACATTGTTCCGCAGTCCACAGATCTTCCAGACACCCAGGGTGATGCGAACTCAGCCCCACCGGTCCCCGCTGCCAATCCACCAACCGTTCCAACAACATCATTTCCTAGGGTAAGTTATTAAAAAGGATTTAGTAACATTGTTAACACCCTCAAAACTTTCTTGAAAGTCTAGTTTTCACACAAATTATTTCATAGCATTCGTATTACCTATAAAAGCTAAGACCAACTTTCGGTTTCCCAAATTTCTCTTCCCTTATAAAGATTTAAGTGTTTTGATTTATAGTAATACATAATATGATATGCATTTACCGCTTATTTAGATAACTATCTATTATTTGGTGCCTTTTTTATTTTATTTTTAAACAGAAGCCCCGCAAGGAACCATCGAGCCGGAGGTTCCCCCGACCGGGGACAACTGGGGACGCCATCACACCAACGCCGATCCCCGCTGCAGCGCCTAGCACACCAACACAGGAGAACGGACAGCCCAAGAAAAAGGAGTCTACCATGGTCCGACTAAAGAAGCGTTTTATCCGCAAGGAGGCAAGGAGGAAGGAGGAGGAGAGGAAACAAGAGGAGAGGAGAAAACAAGAAGGGGTTATAAGCCGGGAGACAAACACCACCACGGTGGTGGAGCTTCTATAGCACCAGGCAGTCTCCTTCTCAACCAACAATTTAAACAAACAACGGAATTTGAAATTATACACTGGATTTTTGGACTCATATTAACACAACACTTACAATTTGGAAATTTACTGGATGTTTGGACTCGTAGAAACTAACAAATTTGAATTCGAACATGGACAGAATTTCGGACTCCTGGGTGAACAACAACAAGAACAAAATAAATTATACTGTCTTTTGGATTCATATAAACACAACACGTTGAACTTGAAAATGGACTGGATTTGGACACATAATAAACTCATCACTTTGAATTGAAAGTGGACTGCAATTTGAACTCGTATATGAAATCAGCAATACAAATTTTAATTGAGAACTGCAATATATGTTGACATCAGATTATGCAATCAACAATTTGAATTTAGAAAAGTATTTGATTTGTTATTTATGTTATGAACTGAAAATTACAAAAGTATATTTATTTATGGTAAAATGGGAATTGATGAAGAAGAAAAAAATGTTTAAAAATAAAATTAAAATAATTGGTGAGGTTGCTCTTGCACAACTTGTTACTTTAACCCCTTGCCTACGGAAACCTAGTTAGCCCTGTAAGAACTCTATGGGGATTTAAAAAAATCTATAGTAGGGAAGAGGTTAAAGGGGTAGTTTAGTTTTGGTAAGGCTGAACTTAAGTAGCTAAAACCTGCACAGTAACATTATAAACTAATAGTTATAACTCCACCATGCTCGAAAGGTATACAAAATTACAAACGACTAAGTAAAAAGCCTGTTATCATCCAAAAAGAGCCATTCAAACACAAGAGGGCGCTTTTTTAAAATGCATTGGTTTCAACCATTTTTCATACAAAATTATGCATGTGATGTTTTATTGATATAATGATTAAATAGCGAGATCATCAACAACTATTTAAAAAACGCTTTTGAACATTTTTGAAAAAGTGCAGGCATTTACAAAAAAAATTCTAAAAATCATCTAATTATTTGGGCCCCAAATAATTATAAGATCATATATATTTATTGATATTTCAGCCGTTTCTGGGTCGATTTTGACCAAATAAAGTTTATTCTGCCATTACAATTGCATGTTCTCTCAAATTCGACATTCAGTTTTTCATTACCTCACAAAAAAAATGTGATGTGCAGCGCCCTCTCTACCAAAACTAAACTACCCCTTTAATAATCGTGTACTTGATCAATACTTGTAACACCATAAAGTATCTTAGTGCAGCTGCCGTAGATAGATCAACATACTTCCTACGCAATAACAATACAAAACATCATTCAATTCGCCTCGTTTACTATGTAAACTCTTGTAAATAAAAACAAAAATATTACAAAATATAGGCACAGTCTCGTGGTGTTTTTTTTACTCATATTTCTACCTGTGATAAGTATCATTTTAGCCTAATTCCCATCGGCGTACCCAGGGGCGGAGGGGGGTAGGGGTTTGAACCCCCCCCCCCCCCCCCCCACCCCTTTACTACTTGTATACAGCTGGTCTCAAGACCACATTTTAGCGGTCTTGATGGAGTGGAATTTGCGCTTTTTGGAATTACCCTCGTTATTTTGTTAGCTGCACCCTATAATTTAGTTAAGCATTTAGAGACGATTATCAATCATATTTAGGCGTTTTATAAATTGAAACAATTAATATTATTAGTATTGCTTTGCACATTAATAATCCATATTGATGAAATAAGGTGACTCCGTTAATGGGTTGTTTTTATATATATACTTCGGTTGTTGACCTTTTAAGGGCTTATACAAGATTAACAACTTACTTGTCTTTATCTTTTTTTTTAAATAGAAAATCTAACGATATTCCAAAATGTTTTATCCAAGGAGCGGGAAAAACGGTTTCCGACTAATCATGTTGCATAATATAAATCACGCATCCTTGTCCGTCTCGTGATTATGTATACCATATTCGTCTCCCCGTGGGCAACGTAATCAGCATTACCGTTAATTATCAAATCATCAAAAAACTTCAACTGTTTTCCATTACTTTAAATTATAATCGAAAACTTCAAGAGTATTCACAATTTGTACTATAAACATGCATACATAGCCATCACGGGGGTGGTTTGATGAGCCTCCTTTGTGTATTGGCCCACGCCTGCTCTCTCCTAGCTAGGCATTGGGGGGGGGGGGGGGGGGGGGGGGTTGTTTCAAAAATATTCTTAGTTGAGCTTACATTAAGTTGGACATAAATTTATGGAAATGAATTGTTTGCTATGTCAAATGTATACGTTATTTATCAAATACAACATTACATTTTGGTTAGAAGCATAACTATTTTCTATTATCAAGGAGATTCAATATGTTGTATAAATCCCAATGTAAAAGATCCCAAGTTAAACTTAACTCTAAGTTGGACTCAAACATGATGGTAAGCCATTCGTAGCCTTGGAATGAAAAGGAAAATGTAAGTATGTCAGACTTTTCATGAATGTTACATCAAGAACATGAATGTCCTTGATAATAGAACATTTTAATCAACATTTTGCCTTATAAAAGAACTTGTTTTAATTTTTACAAAGAAACTTATGGCTTTCCATGACTTTTAAGTCCAATTTAAGAGTTAAGTTCAACTTAAGATCTTTGTGAAACACCCCTTGTCGTGAGGATGTGTTTAAAGAAGGTTATTCGCCATCTAAATGAGCTTCTTAAGTGGTGGTCGCTTCTGTAGCATTAGTGTAAAATGATAATCAGTGTTGCAATAACATCGAACAAAGTTAACAATAAGAAACAAATATGTGTTCAAATAATTATATAAACATGCTTATACTTTGTTAAAACACCCACTACCCACCCACCACGTACAATATAATCATTACCCTTTACCATTGTATCACTCATTTACACATGTTTACATCTTTATAATTATGAACATCACACATCTGAAGTTTGCTTCTTCGATTAAGATGACAATTGCTCAACATTTCAAGTTAATTATTACGAGCAACGAATTACAAACATTTCGTTGTGCCTTTGACTTTGACCGTTGAGTCAATGAACGGTCGCTACACATTAAAAAGACACATATTATACACATATCTGTGTTAGATAATAAATCAATAAAGGCTTACAGAGTTATACATGCAATCATCAGTTTTCTTATTCGTTCGCGTCACCAAAAATAAATAAAACCTTTGTTAGAGCTACTGTACTAAACGTTATATGTATATTTGAATCAGAACGTTTATAATATTATTTTCGTACCACAATCAAACAATCAAAAGCTTGTTTGAGCCTTTCTACACACTAGAAAAAGAAATCGTAATCACGTTTGCTATTAAAATAAGGATGCTTGCACAGTATGACTAACCAATAAAAGATCACTAGTTACATGTTATAAAAACACAAATACCCATATGCCTGAATCAATCAGGTTTAATATATATATAGTTATGTTTACAATCAGAAATATATTCCCGTCACAATAAATCAATCAAAAGTTTATTATTATTCGGTTGAGTTATTTATAAATCATACAAAATCAATTAAACGCTTGAGAGAGTTCTTCAGTAAATAACAAGTTGATCCAGTATGTAAAAGTTCTTTATACAAATAAAGTTCAATCACGTCTGTGATGATGATCAATAAATATGTGGTGTTTGTTTTACATAATATTATGCTTTAATTATGCTAAACAAAGATCACAAGTCGAACTTAACAGAAAGTTGGACGTTAAAATTATAGTAAACCATTTTTTTTTGGGGGGGGGGGGTTAAGGGTGACTAAATTACAAATGCATGTTGACTTTTGTTGATCTGTTATAATGAATACATCACATATCTTTTGACTATTTGATGTACATTTTTGTCATATTTTTTATATTATTGTTTCTCTTATTTTTATTCTACCTGCTAAGATCCACCCCTAATCAAATCCTCCAGCATTGACTTTTGTGACATCATAATACCATTCAACCATCAGTCAGCTAGATAAACATGAACAAAAGATATGTTCTCACCCACTGAGTACCTTATTGCATTAGCATTTGATGTTTTCATTGAAACCCTTCTTTTCATGGTGAGTGGGCTTTGTATAAAACATGCAATGCTATTGTGAACAGGTGGTCAGTTGATAGGAAGTGACATACCAATGTCTTTTGTTCATCTAGCTGACTGATGGTTGAATGGTATTATGATGTCACAAAAGTCAATTGCTTCTGGAGGTTTTTTTTAGGGGTGAAGCTTAAGGGCATTCCCTCTTTTGCAAGCCAAAAATAATAAAACCTCAAATATTAACCTCAAATATTATAGATCATGATTTTTAAATTTTATTCTGAAAAGATTAGGACTTGACAATGTATTTTGGTGGAGTTATGAATTTTATGATTTTTGTTATTACATATAGATTAATAAAATGTTGGACGACGGTTTAATAACCGAACCTCACAGTAATCTGTCTAGCTCCATCTACGTTCGCTGTTGATATTACATGTGGTATGAATGTGATGCCCAACACCCATAATAGATAGCGCCACCAACGAGAGAGATCTGCACAACGAGAGAGATCTGCACAACAGCAGTGATCGCTATGAATGATGGCACCTACGGCTATGGAATTTCATACGCAGCATAATACAAGTATTATACAGATCTGTACCAAATTGGAAGCATTTTGAAATTTTTGGTAAGAGGGAATGTCCCTTTAACAGGTAGAATAAAAGTAATAGAAAAAATAATAGACAAAATATGACAAAAATGTACATCAAATAGTCAACAGATATGTGATGTATTCATTATTACAGATCAACAAAAGTCAACATGCGTTTGTAATTTAGTCACCCTTTAAATTGTTAAACGAGTTCTTTAAACAGGCCTACAATGTTTTGTATAAATCATTAAAATTGTCTTTTATCAAAGAGACTTCAGGTTATTGATGTGGACATTTGTGGAAAGCTTCAAATATTCGCATCTGGGCTCTGTGTTAAGTGCGATTTGGGATCATTGTTTAGAACCATTGTCCATGGAAATGAATAGCTGTGACGTCACACTGCGTTACTCTATTCTTCATTCAAGCCGTCACCATTGACGTGTACACGTAAGTCGTGTCTGCGAGTTGGGCGACAGCTGTGACGTCACTAGGGGCACACGTATCTCTGAACTGTAGGAGGATGGTGAAGTATGTAATGAGGGCGCTGATCACCTGTGCAGAAAATGAAGAAATACAAACACAAAATATGAATTCCTTTAAATCATGCAACAGTGTTTAACTGAACAAAATAGTGGTCAACAGAAAGCAAAAACACACTGGCTAAATCGAGGTACTTTAGAAAAACAATTAAAGGTGAACCTGCATCGAACTATCAGTCTGTTAATAAGGGGATGTGTTGAGAAAGGTCACTTTTTACCCACGCCGATGAAATCGGCAGGGGGTTATGTAAAGGGTTCCGTATGTTTGTTTGTTTGTCTGTTTTTTTTTTTTGTTTTTTTTTGTTTGTTTGTTTGTGTACAAGATAACTAGAGAACGGGTGAACGGATTTGCACCAAATTTTCAGGGAATGTTTGGATAGTGACATGGAAGAATCGATTAGATTTTGGTGATGATTGGTTGACCCCTGCAAATTCTGTGGAACCTTGAAGTTTGAGTATGTATTTAATGCACGTGTGTGCCTAAATAATATCTGCACGTTATAGGCGCGGTACGTATACGGTAACCTCGCTCGCGCTGAATCCAATCGAGCAGCAACTAACAAGTTTAGTCCAGGTGTGCATCGCGATCGCGCGCACGGTACCATATGTTATGGTACGGTACTTTCGATTCCGGGTTAATTAATACGGAACGGAATTGAATTGCAACACGCTGATCTGAACTTTGAAGCGCCAAGAAATTGGTAAGTTTCCGAAAAATACATTTATTTATTTAATAATTATTATTGACCCGACACTAATGTGAAGATGAACAGATGTTCATTTTTACATATTGAATACATCTAGACTGGGTTGAGGCCGACGAAGGGGTAGAACAGGGCTAATGGGAGGCGTGGGTATGCTGACTTTGTCGGCCTTCTAGTTTAATAATATAATGTACATGTAGATAGATTACCCGATATAGAGGCGGTTATCCATCATTTCTGACTTGTGTATATCTAGTTCAGATGTTAATCTGTTTGTCGATATTGGCCAAATTGCCTCCAGGGTGATGCAGAACTTTCTAGCGTGCAAGGCAGAAACGTATAAAGCCGAACGCACACATAGCCGACTCGACCCGACCCGACCGGTTTTCAGTCTGATTGGATCAGTATGCGTTGCCTCACGACTCCAATTTTGCAAGTTTGAAGTTAAACAGAAGCCAGCCGTTTTATCATATTGATTCGGCTCCGGGTCGATGGGCCCCGACTTAGCATGACTAAAACCATGCAGTCGGGTATAGAGGCGTGTCGATTCGGCGCAGACAGAGCCGACTCGACCCGATCCGACTGGTTTTCAGTCAGGCTAGAGTCAGTTTCGCTCAGTCGGAGCCGATCCAATATGTTAAATCGGCCTCGAATGACCTCCGACTGGCACTTGAATGGAGAAACCGGAGTTGTGAGGCAGCGCATACTGAGTTAATCAGGCTAAAAACCAATCGGATCGGGTCGAGTCGGCTCTGTCTGCGCCGGGCATTACATATGTCGTTGGGCTTATGCTTTTTCATATTTCGACAAAGTTACTAGTCAATTACGACCAAACTTACAGCCAAGACTCGTTCTTTGGTGATGACGTAGCACCCCAGAGCCGTCATCCCGATTTCGGTTCCGTCCAGCCGGGCCAGGAACAAGATCTGGACCTGAATTAAAATTAAACGGAAACTCGGAATATGCGGTATTATAGGCCTACATCAAACTATATCTAACAATTTAAACTGGGCTCCAAAAGAAACTTATCACTTTTTCAGAGCGACGCTCACTAAAATCCATAGCATCAAATTGATTCATATTTAGACACAGATAAGCTATCATTCTCCTTATGAAGCATATCTGAAAGAAATAAAGTTTGCTTTTGCCAAAAAGAGAAAAATGCCATGGAATCACTACAGGTCACTTTTCAAAAATCACAGAAACTGCTCGCTGCGAGCCTCCACGAAAGGCGGTCTATTCAGAACTTTCAATATCGATTCATTCAACTTCACAGCGGGTTATGTAACCACTAGACTAGGCTATTGTCCGTACCGAGCTCTGTGCCCGGAAAGCGAGCAGTTTCTGTGATTTTTGAAAAATTACCTCTTGCGATTTCACCTTATTTTATTCTTTGTTGACTAAAGCAAACATAATCTTTTTTTAGATGAGCTTGCTCAGGGGTATTATAGCTAATCTATGCCCAATTATGATTACTTTTTATGCTTTGGATTTTAATGTGTGTCGCTCTGAAGAAGTGATAAGTTTCTTTTGGAACCCAGTTTATTTTAAAGCTGAGAACAGTTTGATTACAGCAAGAGTGGTACGGAATCAACATGCAGTCCAGTTTTAAAAATGCCTTATTTTTTTCCTTTTTTTCAGTTTGTGTTTTTTGTATGCATGGATGATTAATTTTGTATGCTGTGGTGCCATGGATTGATAGAAGGAAAGTTTGATATCACCAAGGGCGTCGATTTCTTCTCGCCATTGGGGGGGATGATTCGTCATTTTGACCATCTCTGGCGAGGAAGCGAGTCGACAACCCAGCAGCGTGCCCGGGTTTTATGGCTGAGGGGGGGGGGGGGGGGGGGCAGGGGCGGATCTAACTTTTTGCTAATGGGGGGTTTGACCCAATGACGATGCTCGTCCATGAGCCGCGAAGCGGGGATTTTTTTTGCTATTTTGAACCCCCGTAAGTGATTTGTTTCACTTTTTGGGGGGCCAGTTTAGCATTATCAAAAAGTGGTTTAAAGAAGACTATAGTAACAACTTCCATTCATAAGAGGGGCAATGCTCCTTAATTTTAATGTTATTATGTATTTTTGAACCCCAAATATTGGGGGGGGGGGGGTGATAATACAGGCCATCCCCCCCCCCCCCCCCCAACTGAAATATTGGGGGATATATCCCCCCCCCCCCCCCCCCCCTGTGAACGACGCCCCTGGATATCACCCTTCGTTTAGAAGATATTGGAGTTATCAATATATAATTATAATATAAAGTTTATTCATAATTAAAGAGATAGTTGAGTCTTGGTCAAACTTAACTTAAGTAACCAAAACCTGCACCATTACGGTACAAAGTAATAGTTATAACTTCACCATGCTCGAAAAGTATTCACAATTACAAACGACTAGGTAAAACCCCTGTTATCATTCAAAAAGAGCCGTTGCAACTCAAGAGGGCGCTATTTTTAAAAAGATCCTTGGTTTTAGCCTTTTTCATACAACATTGTCATGATTGTGCATTGAATGTGTGTAACTAATTATTCAATAAAGTAGTCTTCGAACATTTTTTGAAATAACAGTAACCATTGGTGATTTTGTTATATTACTTATAGCACCCACTTACATAGGACATGGCTTATCAACATGGCAACAGATAATTAACATACCTGAGCGATTTCTGCGTCGAATCCTTCGGTCCGAAATTCATGAACATGTCGGCAGAGTGAGTGGGCCTGTTCAAAAAGAGGGAAATGTCGATATAAATTTGTTTCATTTTGCATACACACGCACACAATGAAAAAACGTTTGTATCACCTACCATGTGAAAGAATAACTTATCTGCCAATTTAAAGATTTGGACACAACCTGCTTTCAAATTTATTTTTTGAGCAATACAATGTCGAAATTACACGATATGTTTATCATAGATTAAATTAATCCACATAATGCAGGTCCGTAGCCGGGGGGGGGGGGGGGGGTTAGGTGCGTTCGCACCCCCCCCCCCCCCCCCCCACCCCCACCCCGATTCAGAAAGGTCCACTTGTCGGTCTCGGTCCACTTTTTACCGATCTCGGGTCCACTGTTTGATCTCGACCATCTAAACCAATGATCAACAACCTAACCATGCAGTGGTTTCGGCCTCGGCCGCGGAATTTTGTTTGGCGACGGACAATCATGCATGCCAAAAGATGATGGTCAATATTAATTTCCAGTTAGTTTACTCCTCGCCTACTGTAAAATTGTTCTTTATATGTTTCGGGGGACAATTCCCTCCACTTTCAAATGCGGGGGACATGCCCCACCCCCCCCCCCCCCCCCGGTCCCCTGCAGCCCTGTTGACGCCCATGTCAATTACTAAATACATAACCCACCTTATCGTGTAAGAGAGCAGCGGAGATCGCGAACACGAGTATGATTGATGCGGTGAACCCAATCCCCGCGACCTGGTGCCACAGAGCGAACGGATCCGTGAATTCTGTGCTTAAAACGCTATAGACGAGGAAAAGCGTGCTGCACGTATTCGTCACAAACGTGATTGCGACGATGGGGGAGAAGGCCTCGTCGACGATCTCAACCAGCTGACATATGTGGGCATGTCGAAGACGGAATGAATCCAAGATCGACGTGTCGCTGATACTTCCCCGTAGTCGCGCCTTCTCGAATTCATCCGTCAACTCCGCGAAGAGATCGGACAAGTAGTAACAGAAGACGGCAAAGAGACTGGGTGCGAAGAAGTTAGTAACCGAGACGAAGACAACATATGATTGTACCGTAAAACCAATGATGAGTAACCGTAGGGGAGTGTTTTCGAAATTCACAGGATATCTCACGTTTTGAATGATGAAGGGGGAGATTCCAACGCCCGCAAATACCACCAAACCCAAAGCAGCGAGCAACGCAGCATGGATTCTGACGCGTTTCCATGACAACGTGACACCCTTTGCTTCACAGATCGTCACGTAGGAACCCAAGACCATTACGAATCGCCGAAATTTGTTCTGTCTGCAGCAGTTCCAGAACATGATGGCGTTGTTTGCCGCGGCTTGCAAGGCCCCGCTCATGTTGACCACGAAGAAATCGAAACCGCTAGGAGTAAGCCAGTACAAGGAAAGAAAGGAGAAGTTGTACCCGATGTAGGCAAAGAGAACGACGGTGATGACGAAATGGTGAATCTGGAACAGCCTATCCACGCCGATGAAGATCGGCAAAGACACCCGCCGATGTGGACGGTGACTGCGGTCAATATCCCCCTCTCTATTCCCGCTCTCGTTTTTCGGTCCAGCATCAATATCCACGCTGTGGTAGGCACCGCACAGCTTCGGCAAGAGTGTCAGCGGAAACAAGGTTTTCTCCCACATTTTCCAGACATACTTCTCCTTTTCTGTCGGCCTGTTTGCCTCTAAGTCACCCGGGCGATCCATGACTAAATGACTAAAGCAGGCTGACAACTTAATAAGATCCTCATACGTCCCGCTCACCAGTTCCGCACACTATCCTCAAGCATTTGTCAAGTGGGATCCGACGTACAGGGGCGCTTCCAGTGACTTGATAGCTCTTACATCGTTGTCACAAAATATATTGATTAGTCGTGTTTTAGCCTGCCCTTTGACGGTCTTGCCTTGCTCACTATAAACTAAAAGTTAGTCTGTCATATCTTGTTTCACAAATGTTGATTTATTATTGATGTATATTTTCCACTTGTTAGTTGGTGCAATACTGTCAGCAACTGTTAAATCCGCTCCCGAGAAAATTCCCTTTTATTTAAATTCGAAAGAAAAATAACCATACCAAAAACCCACAAAGTGACAAAGATCAGCAACAGTTTATACGGCGTCCATGATGTCCCACTCACCAACTGAAGACAACTCAGCTCCGTCTCTAAAACTATTAAAAATGTCTCCATAAATATCTTATTGCAATATGTCCATCAACATTTGCGGAAAACAACTAGTGTTTGATTAGCAATTTAACAAAGAGCTAGTAAAGCTTAGAAACCTTTTTTAATTGTTTAAACAGTAATTAAAGCAAAGCACTTAACAGTAAAAGTAATTTATAAAAGTAAACAAGTATATCTCGGTCTCGGTATCATGGGTGTGGTAAGCCATTATTATAATGCTAATTTAACGAGAGAAAATATTCGTTTTGTATGTAGAGAAATATCGAAACATAAAAATAGCCAAGAACGTATTTGCTTAACCATTGTTAACTGAAATACAGTAGATGATCACGCTAAATGTTTCATTTATTTGTAAAGCAAATATCAAGACGCTTAGCTGCTTGATTTGAACGATAACATTGAAGAGGAAACAAATTTCCTGCACTTATTTCGTTTGAAAGGAACAAACAAGTATTGAAATCAGGATGGTAATTAGCAAAAGACATCGTGGAAGACATGAGCGCGAATGATATGACTCTATATCGTCATCATGGTTATCTCTCATAATGTATGTATAACATCCATTTAACGTGAAACCTTTACACATTACTAGGTGGACATATCAGGTCACATGAACACGCATGCTATCAACCAGTAATGACTATTTGAACATTGTCAACAAAGTAACTACAACTGTACTTGAGTATTGGTACTTCCCGAAACGCCCCAGCCCCCATGACACAGGTGCACCTGTAACGTGTCAGATATTCAATCCTGTACCACAATCATTGTAAGATATATCCGAATAATGTGTGAAAGTTTCATTGAAAAAGAACACTGATTTCCTGGTTAAAAAAGAAACAAATATGCGTCAGCTTTGACAACGGACCTTTATGAGGTGTATGACCGTTCATTAAAGCTCTTGAGCTGAATGATAGATATCGTCATACTCAAGAAGGGGCATTTGAAAAAAGCTAACCCTATTTTATTCGTCTCTTACCACAAGCTAAACAACACGGTAGAAAAGAAACAAGGAAAATCCAAGTAATTTTACAGGCATCCCTTTAATTTGTTGGCTTTAATTCCATTTGAAAATTCATTGGATAAAACATGCGAAATGAAAATCATTCACTTTCAAATGCTCTCAAAGTTGTACAATTTGATTGCAAAATATTGTATAAATATATCGTCTAGAAAAATGATATCTTGACTTTTTAACACAATGTAAAATGCTTATACACTTCTTTCAACAAAATTCAAAATAGGTTTTTAAATAGCTGTTGATGATATTTTTTTTAATCAATATTTTAACAAATTTTTAAAATTTTTAAAAAATCACGTGCACAATTTTGTATGAAAAATGGTTAACACCAATGTTTTTTTTTTAGAAAGCGCCCTCTTTGAGTTGTAACTGCTATTTTTTAATGATAACCAGTTTTTTATTTAGTCGTTTGTAATTTTCCTTTACCTTTAGACCATAGTGGAGTTATAGCTATTAGTTTGTACTGTATTATGGTATGCCTACAGGTTTCGGTTAATAAAATTCAGTTTGACCGAAACTCATCTATCGCTTTAAAGCAAAGCGTCGCAGGTGAGATTCCAACAAGAGTGAATAAATGTTAAAGGGATCTAGTAACTTTGTTGACATGTGCAAAAGGTGATGAATGGCTGATGCAATGTATATTGTTGTTATCTCATATGTCCACAGGGTATTGTGTGAACATTTCAAGTCAAATGGACTTTGTATGGCCAAGAAATGAGCGAAAATGTAAAGTGATATTCACTAACTCACTGCACTAACTTTGTACACGATAAGAACAACTCGCCCGGAGTTTTTCTTATCTGAATACTTTTGTAATATCTTTGTAACGAAAGGGAAATTTGAAAAACCGAAACCTGTCCCATGATTTTATTGTTAATACGAATACAACTAGGTAAAAGGGAACCGCTAGAATTAAATTTTATTTTGAGGATTTGGACAATGTTACTAAGTCCCTTTAACAAGGGTGATTATAATCAACTGAGGTAAGCACGGAAAATAAGGCGATTTTTTTTTTTTTTTACAAGAAAGTGCTTGAGCCATGGACCGGAGGGGAAAAAAATTAATTCTATTATTTTAGATATAAGACGGGAGATGTAATAATTTGCGATGTCGGCACTATCGGTATAGCATAGCTGGGCAGGGGTGCAGCAGCGTAGCTACGGGGGGGGGGGGGGGGTACGGGGGGCACGTGCCCCCCCCCCCCCCCCCCCAATAATTTGGAAAAAACAATAGAAAACATAAGGGGTCATTTTTGGAAGAAGAAAAAAGAAATGCAATAAGGTGTGCCCCCCCCCCCCCCCCCAAATCAGTCCGACCACGCTACGCCACTGCAGGGGGGTATATGAAAGAAGGCAATAAACCCCTGTCATCTTTTAACAATCCTTACCCTATTATGCCCCCCCCCCCCCCCTCCCCATCCAACCACCACCTCTAGGTTATGCTAAAGAAAGCACATTAGGACATTAACTGAGTGAATCCCATGTTGGCACATGTCATGTCACTCCCATCATGCACAGCATGGGGAAAGGTGTCCCCTCTTTCATGTCTTTGTCCCCGAATGAAATGGATGCATGTAAAGTGTCTAACTCCACGAACAATTATTTTTTTTTTTTTTTTTTTCCCCCGTATATATACATATAAACATGATGCCAAGGTCCGGAGACCAACAATGATCATGGTACAATATAACAATGATATTCAAAGATACATTAAACTATAACATGGTAAACAAATAAATTAGTATGCACAAAAAACTGATGCACATTATTCTTTAAACACTTTACATTAATCTTTCAAATGAGGAAGCATTATAAACTACACGTAGAGTTTATGATAGAAAGAGGTGTACAGCAGATGAGAAAGTAAGACAAATGAGAGAGAGAATAATAGAAAAAGGAAAGCGAGCAAGAAAGAGGGAAAATGAGTATAATTTCAATTCAATTTCAATTTCAATTTCAATTATAGAGAAAGAAAGCCAGAAATGTAGTAAACAAGTGGGAAAAAGAGAAAGTAAGCATACAAGAGAAAGAGAGTAAGTGGGAGAAAGGGACATAGAGTAGGAAATTACACATTAACTGAGATTTACAATCAAATAATGCTAAATTCCATTATTCTGTTCTTGCGGCTATCTTAGATTATTTCCCACTATACCCACATATATGCAACATTGAAATATAAAGAACTGTTATATAATTTGTTCAGTCTATAATGTATGGTAGTATGTAAATTTTACTTACATTTTCTTTAAACAAATTAAGTTCATTAACTGTTTTTAACTGTTTATGGTATTTAGGCAATAACACAAAGACACGATTTGCATTAATTTAAACTAAATGTCATATAATTTGTACAATGTATATATATATCAACGTGAGTAACTCATGTGCAATTCAGAAACTGCCACTCGTGGGCCAATAAATACCATTTATCTATCTATCTATCTTTAGAACTATCTATCTATCTAAATCTGCACAAATCTTGAAGCTGAGTAATTGTTTAACATAACATGTATACTTACGTTGCAAAAACACATTTTTATAAACAATTTTGAACATGACCTAGTAAGAATGTATATCACAATTACAAATGAATTCAACAAGTCAACAGAAGAAGCATGAGAATTATCAGAAACTAGTGAGAGATCGACCAAAATTACTTGGAGCTTCCTCGTTTCTCTTCTACCGTGTTGTTTAGCTTATGGTGAGAGAATAATAAAATAGGGTAAGATGTGTTCAAATGCCCCTTTAACGATATCTATCATTCAGCTAAAACGCGTTAATGAACGGTCATAAACATTATACACGTCCAGTGGCGTAATGAGCCAAAACTTTTGGGGGGCTTAAGAAATGTTTGCGAGGGAGCGAAGCGACTGAGCAGGGGGGAGGGTGTGGGAGGGGGGTGTCCCCCCTCCCACGGTAGGGAGCTTTTGCATTTTTGGACTTGAAACTGTGCAATCTGATGCATACTTAGAAAGGAAATTCTGACTTGACGACATGTAATATACAGTGCTATAAGTGCGTAATGATTATACCGACCGGAAAAGAGTTTGTATTTGTTTCATAAAGAAAAATCGAATATGCACCCCCAAAATAATGATAGCAAAGTGACATATTATACAGTTCAACAGTGCATCAAAAGCCATATTATGTATGATACAAAAATACGAACAAAGAATTCCAGACGTAGACAAGACTTATTCCCGAGAGAGTGGAGCGACCGGGAGGGGAGAAGGGTGGTATTGGGTCCGTCCGTGCACGGTAAGGGTGATTTTGCAATGTTTTACTTGAAATTATGCAATCTGGTGCATACTTAGGGCGGAAATTTGAATTGACATGAAGTAAAATATGAGTTATCTTGTCTTAAAAATACATTTTTTTTTTCAATCACTGGTATCGAATTAGATATAAGCCATGATTGAAATTTTATTTGGGGGGGGGGGGGGGGGGGCTGTTGGGGCAATATCACGTTCGTAGCCAGGATCGATATTTCACGGGGGGTGCGTAATTGACAAAAGTGGCCCGTAGACCTTTGGCTAGAGGCTACGGGCCTGCATATGACTCCCCCCCCCCCCCCCCCCCCCCCCCCCACCAACCCCCAGGCCCCCACCCACACCCGTACCACCAGTCATTCAGTTGCATGGTTGGTTCAGTAGGTTGGGCCAACCACAGGCCTCCACCACCACCACCACCACCACCACCACCACCACCACCACCACCACCACCACCACCCCTGTGGCCGAGAGCACGATCATGACCCAGGACCAGCCCTAGTTTCATTGATGTCTAGATATGCTTGTGTTATCCTTTACGGTTGAATGAGTAAGGGCGGTATGTGTGCTCTGCTACGTTCTGTTGATTTGTATGCAATTCTAGCATATCGACATCAATGAGTTAGAGCCAATGATGCTAATTACCATGGTAAATGTCGCTGGGCCGTAATCGGGCGGCCCCTGCCCCCTGGCCCTATACTGTACCATGTGTAAATGTGTGTACCAGCAATAGGTACCAATCGTCACAGCACTGGCGCGAGAATAGAATTCGTGTGATCATGGCATCAAGTGTGGGTGTATTTTCCCGGATATTTTCCTCCAAATGTCGAATTTTCTGTGCAAAGTAAGTTCTCATTTTCATATAGATCGAGAAACGTGTACAAATATATCTGAAATTGTTATTTTACCATGTTAAACTGTATTGTTTACTTTTTGATTCACTGGATTTTAAGATTACGTCAGTCCCACACACATCAAATTGTGTTAGCTTGTAAATTATAGCTTATCAAAAAACATAATGACTTAATGTTTCGTCTGGGCATGCTGATTGCTGGGAGTGGTTGAAAATGACTTGATTTACCATGCTGATTTTATATTTCACCTTTTGCTGGAAAGCTAATACAACGAAATGATTATTGACTATATTATGATTGAATCATAACAGTAAATCGACAATACTTCCAGTTCCAGTTTCTGAGTTTACTTTGATTTGTGAATGTGCTCTGATTCTGACTTATGTCTTATTTGTCGCCATTTTTGTTAAATATGGTGACGAATACATATGATGAGGTTAATATCAGTAATGACTAGTAATGAGTGATATTGAAACAGTGTTTTAAATTTAGCAATACACTACAGGTATAGAGTCTAGATTGAACATCATTTCATTTTCAGTTCTGCAATCTTTGAGTTTGACTTAGCAGCCTTTTACTTTGTTGTCCCCCTCCAATTAAATTTCAGAATTCAGTTCTGCCTGGCCAGGCACAGTTTCAAAATCGAACAATATTTTACAGCAAATGGGGCATTTCTTTTTTAATGAAATATAAAAATAAATAAGATAAAGATTCAATAAAAAGAGTAACTTTGATAAAAACAAGTGAAATTGGTACCAAAGCACATTATTTTCATATTATAACTTGATGGTTGTAGTACGTAGTATTATCTTGTTTCTCCCATCATTTCATAGCTGCCAGACCAAGTTGGGATCGGGATCAACTACTTTATAGCCTTAGCCTTTTAGGATCAAGCTGCAGTCTTTGACTTTGCTTTTCCCCCTCCATTTCAATTTCAGTTCTGCCAGGCCAGGCACAGTTTAAAAATAGAACAATATTTTACAGCATACAGGGCAGAGGTCTAGATAAACAACTTTGCAATGTGTGTTAATAGGATCCTTGCAATGCTTTGACGTACTCAAAATGGCAATGGCTGTACACAGATAGAGCAAATCTAGGCATACCTAAATTGTACAGGGAAATTTTTATTTTTGGCTCTAATTGTTTTTCTACAAAGGTGGACTGTATTCCAAGCTGTTGGAAATCGTATACAAAAGAGAAGTATGCTATTTATTCAGTTAAACTCCTTTATTGACCGATATATAGTTTGGTGGAGGGCCGGATTCGTTTTTCATTCGTAGAATCCAAATTACAGGGCTGTTCGATCTGATTGTTTGTGTGTGTGTTACATTCATCCCCATCCATCTACTGGAAACTGTTCAGACGATTTGTAAAAGGCGGACAGTCCCTTTAATACATGTTAGGATGTTGAAGTAAAAATGGACGCTCCGAATGGTTTCCCATATAGACATTTGCCATCTACTTGAGCTCTGGCTTCTACCAAGGAGGCAAACCTCCTTGCTTCTACATTAAACCTCCTTGGTAGGAATGACTCCACTGCATTGAATGGTCCAATTTCTACATCTGACATGACATGACAGTAAGCCCCTTGATCATCGGTATTCTCTACCGAGACATGCCCACGTATGACGTATGCATGACAAAAAGAACGGATGCTCCTAACTCTAGAGAACACTAGCGTTCTCTAGAGTTAGGATGCTCCATGCAATTGCATGGAGCATCCATTCTTTTAGTCACGCTGTAGGCACATCTCGGTAGAGAATGCCTATTTTTCATATCAACTGTATAGTAATACAGGTATGAGAAAATTAATACATTATTTTTCATAGCTCAATGCTTGATTCATGCTATCTTGTTTTTCCTCCACCATTTCAGTGCTGCCAGGCCCAGTTTAGTTGGGAGCAACCCGCAGTTCTTACCCACAGTACTCGGTAACCATGGCAACAGACCATTTTCAGAAGAAGCCCCTGTGAAGCCCAAGAGGCCAGTTACGAGCTTTGTTCAGTTTGCCGCCGAACAGAGGCCAAGAATTCTTGCCGAAAATCCAAGTAATTATTTGTAGAGTAATTATCACTTAAATTTAATCATTTATGTAGCAGTCACACTGCAAAACCGACACCAGACCGAACTATAATAAAAAGTACAACTTTCCGCTTTATCGGGCACTGACATAAGCCCGAACTGGGGTAAGCAGTCACAACAAAAGAGACCGACAATTCCGATACCACACCGACACCAAACCGACAGCACCCCGAACGTCCCGAAAGGGCCGAAACGTCCCCGAATTGTTCAGTCTGGTGTCGGTTTGGGTTCGGTTTGGCAGTGTGACTGCTACATTATTCATGAACTTTTATTTTTTCTCTGGAAAATGGTGTTTTGTAGAAAAATCATTGTTTGAACTACAGGCACAAACAAAATTCTTGAATTTATTATTAGCAGACGTTTTAATGGAATAGATACAAAATATATTTTCAAACTAGTGCTGATATTCAAACTTCTAGTTTAAGTTCTTCTGTTGGTGATAGTATAGTAAGATTAATTTTTCACCAAAAAAATAAGCAAATTCTAAGAAGTAATTTTACAGTTTACTACTTATGTAATCATTCATACATTTGTTGCACACAAAACATGGCTATTTAATTATTCCTTTATAAATCAGCAATAATATACATACTGTACTTAAAGGGATGCCTGTAAAGTGTCAGATATTGCCCAAAATGACATTTGAGACTTCAATCCTGTACCAAAATCATTGTAAGATATATGTCCGAATGATGTGTGAAAGTTTCATTGAAAAAGAACACTGCTTTCCTGGTTAAAAAAATGAAAATATGCGTCGGCTTTTACAACGAATTACTGTATGACTCTATGAGGTTTATGACCGTTAAGTAACGCTCTTGAGCTGAATGATAGATATCGTCATACTAAAGGGGCATTTGAAAAAATCTAACCCTATTTTATTCTTCTCTTACCATAAGCTAAACAACACGGTAGAAGAGAAACGAGGAAGCTCCAAGTAATTTTCGTGGAGTTAGACACTTTACAGGCATCCCTTTAACTGCTTTATCATGATGTTGTACAAGTACTGACCATTTAACCCTAATCCCACTGGGGGTGGGGCCATTTTGCCCCCCCCCCCCCCTGTCGTTTTTGTTTGACGTGCATCTAGACCGATTGGAATTTCACGTTCAAACTTCATGACTTTTTTCTCTCAAGTCTCCCACATGTTTTGATATATAATTCACCCAGGTCGGACATGTAGAACTGATTTTAGAGGTCGATAATTGCTCAACCGTCACAAAAAACTGCAATTTTTGTACAGGTTTCTATGTAATTCATATATCCGATGCCATGTTAACTCTAAATCTGTTATTGTTACATTGAATTATAATTTGGATTATTTCTTTGTTATTAGTTTAATTCATACACTTCAGAGATAAATTCTTCTAAAAAACAAAAACAAAAACAAACAAAAAAACAATAAAATACATAAGAATGAAAACAATGTGGGTAAATCCGGGAATACTAATTTGCATATTTGCATAATTTATGCAAATTAGTGATATATTGTATCACCATTAAAAACATGGATATGATGAATTACATCATTTGAAAGTATTTTTACAGAAAACCTGAAGAAATCCTGTGATTTCTCTTGATTTTAGATGAAAATCCCAATTTTCCCCCAAATTCGTCAAAAATGTGCATATATTCACAATTTTAATTAATTATAACAAATTTTAAAAATGGTCCAATTTTTTTTCTTTCTTCAAATTCTTATTCTACTTGACTAGTTTTACGTATGTGCCAATTTTCAAGTCAATCAGTCCATTCGTTGCCGAGATTTGAGGGGGGCCAAAATGCCCCCCCCCCCCCCCCCCCCCCCAGTGGGTTAAAGTGATCAAAATAACCCAGTGGGATTAGGGTTAACAGATGATTTTGTAAAATGAATGAATAACTAGTTATCACTTTATTCCCTCCTAGATCTGACTGTTACAGGAGTAACCAAAAGGGCAGCTGAAATGTGGAAGGAAATATCAGATGAAGAAAAGGAGGTAACATTTTACTAGATTGTTGATCCACCAGTCAAATAAATTTGTATTTCATTGAATAATATACTTTTTTATTAAATAAATAATCTTTTAACAATGAAATCATTTCATACAATTAATCAAATCGTTTTATTTGTGTATTTCTGTGAGAGAATAATTATTTAAACATCTATAGGCAAACAAGTTGGGGGGGGGGGGGGGGGGGGCTTGTCCCGGAGGGTACTCAAATCATCTTTTGGCGGGGTGTGCCTCAGCCAACTTTAAAACGTACTAGATCCTATAAACTTTGTTGTTGAGTAATGGACATCATGATATACAGGAAACAAATATAGTTTAATTTGATCATCAAGAATTTACTTTGAGCATATTAATATGTTTGCCTTGTGGTCCAGTCTGGCAAGTCATTGCAAGATTTGTTCAAATTCAGTTGGCCCAAAACCTGAATCTGGTGGCCCAAAACACAGAAAAATATAAACAACTCTGTTAGAGTTGGTTCCCCATCGAGGCCAGTGGAAATAACTTAATAAGCATCAAAGCAATTTGGTGGCCGCCTGGCCGGTGTCCCAAAGCACATTCTAGGGATCCCAAGCCATCCGGTCTGTGCTAATATTGAGTATTGTATTATTGAATTTATCCTTTCAGACATACCGGGCAGAATTTGAGTCAAGGCGCAACCAGTTCAGGGAAGAGATGGAAGCGTACCGCTCAAACTTCACCGATGAACAGTGGGACGAAATGACGGAAGTGGGCAAAAAGAAGAGAGAAATGAAGGCGAAACGGAGACATAAAAATGTAAGCATTTCAGGCTGGGTGAACAATTATATGAGGTTTACCTGTTCCCCCCTAGACTTTGCAATCCCTCTTGAGTTTTAACGGCTCTTTTTGAATGGTAACAGGCTTTTTACTTAGTCATTTGTAAATTTGTATTCCTTTCAATCATGGTGGAGTTATAACTGTTAATTTGTAATGTGTAATGTAATGGTGCAGGTTTTGGTTACTAAAATTCAGTTTGACCAAAACTACTCTCTTTACCAAAACTCGATCTATTCCTTTTAAAAGCAATGGGTCCTAAGCAGTCAGATGAAATTATGGAAGTGAGCAGAAAGAAGAGAGAAATAAAGGCCAAACGGAGATATAAAATTGTAAGCATTTCAGGCTGTGTGTTAAATAGGTAGAAGATTAACTTGTTCCGTACCAGATTTGTCAATGCCCATAGAGTTAAAGGTACACTTGAGTATTGGTTCTTCCAGAAATGCCCCTTGACACTAAATTGGTTGGTTTTAATTCCATTTGAAAGTTCATTGAATAAAACATGTGAAATGAGAATCATTCCCTTTCGAATGCTCCAATAGTTGTAAAATTTGATTTCAAAATATTTTATTAATAATAAGTACCCTGCCAGGGGACATCATGACTTTTTTTTTTAAATACATAAAATGCTTATAAATTCACTTCTATCAACAAATTTCAAAAGAGGTTTTTAAATAGTTGTTGGTGATATCTCTATTTAATCATTATTTTAACAAAACATCACATGCACAATTTTGTATGAAAAATGGTTGAAACCAATTATTTTTTAGAGAGCGCCCTCTTGAGTTGTAACAGCTATTTTTTAATGATAACAGGGTTTCTACTTAGTCGTTTGTAATTGTGTATACCTTTCAAGCATGGTGGAGTTATAACTATTAGACTGTACTGTAATAGTGCAGGTTTCGGTAAATAAAATTAAGTATGACCAAAACTCAACTATCCCTTTAATACAGGGCCCATCAGGTTCCCGTAGGCAATGGGTTAAGATGTTAACTTGTAAGGTACTATATATTGCAATCCCCATAGATTTGATACAGCTTCAGGTAGGGTCCAGCCGCTTCAGGTGAGGCCGCTTCATGGCCCGGTCAGATATCAACGGATAGCGGAAACGAATGCCCAACGAATAGAAAATTTGCGAAATGAAATTATCCGGTGATGAAAGTCGTCTCCATTGCTTTATGTACACAATATAGAACAACGTACATCACTGGACAAGGAACGGACAAGAAACGTATACGAACAGAGACGAACGGATGGAAAATTTAGCTCTCCGTTTGACGTCCGTTTACGCAATCCGTTGATATGTGACCGGGCTATAAGGGGCAGACCCTCCAGAAGCTTTTGGATTTTAGCTATTTAAATCTTCAAAATCAAGCAACAACAAGATACAAGGCCTTATTTTTTTTTGAGGGGGGGGGGGGGGGGCACCTTGCTACGCCAAAGTATTACTAGCATGTTGCATGTTTGGCATCTTACATGATTGATCAATTATTTAGAAAGATGTGTATTACATTTCTCAACATAACAAGTACAGGGATGCCAGTTTTCAGGCAAAAGCCAGGCCCTGGGCACATGTATACAAATTCAGGCTTATTTGTACCATTTTGCACACAAACGAGGTAAAAACAAGACTCCATTTTCAGGCTCTCGACTTGCAGGTCACTGGCATCCCTGCAAGTAGTCTTAGGAGTTTGTTTTCATGATTTACAACAGTAAGGACAAATGAGGTAGGAGTTAAAAATAACTGATATTAAAACTGTTGTCATTTTTGTTTTCATTAGGAGATGCGTAAACTGAATAAACCAAAACGTCCTCCTACCGGTTACTCTATGTTCATCAAAGCTCACGTGAGCTCCTCACCCAGGCCAGTGGGCGGTTACACAAGGGAAGATATCACTGTAAGTAACAAATGATGATGATGATGATGATGATGATGATGATGATGACGATGATTGTGATGATGATGAGGATCATGAAGATGATGATCATCATCATTATCATCATTCACAAGTCATCCTTTGCATTGCTTTCTAATGCAAAAATAATGCTAGGGGTCATAAGTCAAAACATTTTTATTAAGTCTTGGGACTTACAAACTCATGAGTTTTAACCTGAAAATGTATGTTTTGTACTTCCACATTTCATTTACATTAACATTTACAAACAAAATTGAATGTGCTATTTAAAAAAAGCTTATTATGAATTGCTTAGACTTTGAATAAAAAAGTATAGTGCATTGTTAGCAAAATAAAAAATAGATGTATAATATTACGTACATGTAGCAAGTTGACACAAATCTTTTTACAGAAAACTGACCATGTGTGTTAATCATTTCGAAGCACTTCATTCTCTATGTGGTTTTGTTATTATTTTAACAAAGTTTCAGTTTCAGTTTTAAGAGCCATTCAACCTAGATATATTCTGCACAACAAAAGACGGTAGTATGAGATTTATTATACCAAAAAAGGAAGATTACGATTGTTATTCTTTGCTGTATAGTGTTTGTTTGTTTGGGGAAGGTGGGGGGGGGGGGGGGGGAGGCACCAAAATTAACAAAATTAGTGATTGTACTAGCCAAATGGTAGATACACAAAAAGATGATGTAGAGCATTTAGTTCCAGAGTCCACAGGTTCAAATTATAGTCAAAATAAACATATTAATTTATATTTTAAAAATTCATAAGGAAAGGTAAAATAGAATGATACATGTAAGTACAGTAGTATCTGCTTCATATTTAAAGGGGTACAACTAGCTGTAAAGTGTAAGATTTGACCAAATGTTGTGTACGTTTCTTAAAGGGATCTAGTAACTTTGTTGACATGTGCAAATAGTGATGAATAGTTGATACAATATATGTATTGCTGTGATCTGATATTTCCACTGAGTAATGTGTGAAAATTTCACGTTAAATGGATGTTATATGGCCGAGTAATGAGCGAAAATGCAAAGTGATATTCACTAACTCATTGCACTGACTTTATACAGGGTTATAACTATCCAGTGGAAAGTTTAAAGGGTACCACCACCCAAAAATAATATTGTTATTATAGAAAGGTACCATCTTTAGTATTCCATTCCTTCAACAAGTTCACAAAAATATGTTTTCAGAAAAAAATATATAATTGGAAAACGCATCACCATTCTCAACCATGCGTTCATGCGGTCTGAATTGCGTAGACTATATGCGTGCAGAGCCAGAGCGCACTGTGCAAAGCGAATGAATCATCCGGGAATCTATTGACGTACTTGTGAAAGCATTGGCGCACTCGCAAATGCTTGGCCCGTATGGAACCAGGAAATAGCAGTGGTTCCGTAAGTGCTGGAAATTAATTGCTTTGTTTATGAATTACACAACCCTTTGCAAAATGTTGGGTATCTATTTGATATCACAAAACGGTACCAAAACATATAATAATGTGTTGTCCTTTGCCTGGTGGTCCCCTTTAATATCTGAACACTTCTATCATAAATATCTTTCTAACAAAAGGAAACTTCGAAAAACCCAAACCTGTCCCATGCTTCTATTGTTACTATGAATGCAACAAGTATTTATAAGAGAACTGCTAGAGTCCCAAGTAAGTTTTGATGATTCAGACAATGTTACTAGGTCCCTTTAAGAAAATGTTTACCTTTTATTCAGTTACACCTGGGCTGAAATATACCTCACAAAAGCCTACCCTATTAACACTTTGAGTGCCAGGGATTTTAAAGCTCTACATGGCATTTGTGTGTATTGTGTGGTGCAAAATATGTAACATTGGCATTTGGAGACTATGCTGTATACCAATAACCATCCTTTTTATCTTAAAGAGGAAGGAAATCCGATCCTTTTGACTTACTGGATGTGATGACAGCATAACTCCTGTCATTGCTAATCACTTATTTCCTCAGTGGTCCATAAAATATTGATTATTTTCGTTATTGGGAATATTCAAGAGGAAATGAGTGACTAGAACTGACAGGAGTTATGCTCTCATCACATCCAGTAAGACAAAAGGCTGGGATTTCCTTCCCCTAACCAAAATACTACAGCATTGATGATATTCTTGGCATAGTCATGGTTGAATTATTAAAGAGCTCGCATTCTGTTTCTCAGTCGATGGCATGGCACTTTTTGTTGATTCTTTCACTCCTTTTTTTCTTCATCTTTTGCAGACTTTATTCAAGGAAGGTGCGGAGGTGTGGAAGACATTACCAGACTATGAAAAACAGGTTTGTAATTGAATTAATCGGAGTAAACAAAATAGTTGATGTTCAAAACTCAAGTCCAACTATTTTCATCACTAGCTAATTTTCACCCAATTAATGATAATCTAATATATGTGACCGCCTATAGCAAAACCCAGCACTTGTTGGTAAAAAACAAAATGTAGATTTTCATACCATTCCAAAGACCTCATCACAAGCTTTCATTTGATCCTTTGTTCATACTAATTGGTCAATAATTGGTGAAGATATGATTGTTTCAATTTTACAATCATAGGTCTTTTACAGTTTTACACACATTGTGTGAATTTTAAATGCCCATTTCTTCAAAACAGGAATTACCGACAAGTGCAGGGTTTTGCAAAAGCCGGTCACATATTGTAATCAAACTCGTTTTATATACATGATTGATACTAACATAACTTTTAAGCATTCAGGACTGGTTCCAAAAATACTCAGGCTAGGGTCTATAGAAAATAAAGTAAAAGGTTTTTAAAGTTTTGGGGGCCCCAATGCTGAATCTGGTTGACCCATATTCTGTTGCCCGATCAGGAAAGTAAAATCATCATCATAATCTCCATCAACATCACCACCACCACCATCATCATCATCGTCATCGTCATCATCATCATCATCATCATCATCATCATCAACAACATTATCATCAACAACATTATCAAAATCATCATCATCATCAACATCATCATCATCAACCTCATCATCATCAACCTCATCATCATCATCATCATCATTATCAACAACATCATTATCATCATCATCATCAATATCATTATCAATATTATTATCCAAGTTATTTTTTTACTTATCAACATCATCATCATCACACCTCCATCATTTTGAGGTGGCAGGCACGTTAATAGAATTTTACTCAGGATTTCTCTCTCCTCCCATTTTCTCTCAAACAGCAATACAATGACCAAGCAGCAACTTTTTCAGAGACGTACAGGGAGGAGATGGAGGAGTGGAGGAGGAGGGCCGTAAAGTTTGAAGCTCCTCTTTTCTATCAATCAGACTGCCCAATATTTTGAACTTTTAGAGCATAATTACTCATTTTATGAAGGAAGATGTGAACTTTATCGTCTCTCTCCCTCTTATTTTCTCGCTCACAGCAATACAATGACCAAGCAGCAACCCTGTCAGAGACTTACAGGGAGGAGATGGAGGAGGAGGGCCGTAAAGTTTGAAACTCCACTGTTCTATCAATCATACTGCCCAATATTTTGAAATTTTAAGAGTGTAATTACTCATTTTATGAAGGAACATTTGAACTTTATCCTCTCTCTCCCTCTTATTCTCTCACTCACAGCAATACAATGACCAAGCAGCAATCCTGTCAGAGACTTACAGGGAGGAGATGGAGGAGGAGGAGGGCCGTAATGTTTGAAACTCCACTGTTCGTTCTATCAATCATACAATTCATACTGCATAAAGATGCCCAATATTTTGAACTTTTAAAAGTGTAATTACACATTAATGAAGGAAGATGTGAAAGTTATCCTCTCTCTCTCCCTCTTATTGTCTCTCGCACACAGCAATACAATGACCAAGCAGCAACCCTGTCAGAGACGTACAGGGAGGAGGAGAATGGAGGAGAAGGGCTGTAAAGTTTGAAACTCCACTGTTCGTTCTATCAATCATACTGCATAAAGATGCCCAATATTTTGAACTTTTTAGAGCATAATTACTCATTAATGAATGAAGATGTGAACTTTATCCTCTCTCTCCCTCTCCTTCTCTCGCACACAGCAATACAATGACCAGGCAGCAACCCTGTCAGAGGCGTACAGGGAGGAGATGGAGGAGGAGGAGGGCTGTAAAGTTTGAAGCTCCTCTTTTCTATCAATCATACTGCCCAATATTTGGAACTTTTAGAGCATAATTACTCATTAATGAATGAAGATGTGTACTTTATCCTCTGTCCCCCTCTCCTTCTCTCGCACACAGCAATACAATGACAAAGCAGCAACTTTTTCAGAGACGTACAGGGAGGAGATGGAGGAGGAGGAGGGCTGTAAAGTTTGAAGCTCCTCTTTTCTATCAATCATACTGCCCAATATTTGGAACTTTTAGAGCATAATTACTCATTAATGAATGAAGATGTGTACTTTATCCTCTGTCCCCCTCTCCTTCTCTCGCACACAGCAATACAATGACAAAGCAGCAACTTTTTCAGAGACGTACAGGGAGGAGATGGAGGAGGAGGAGGGCTGTAAAGTTTGAAGCTCCTCTTTTCTATCAATCATACTGCCCAATATTTGGAACTTTTAGAGTATAATTACTCATTAATGAATGAAGATGTGAACTTTATCCTCTCTCTCCCTCTCCTTCTCTCGCTCACAGCAATACAATGACCAAGCAGCAACTTTTTCAGAGACGTACAGGGAGGAGATGGAGGAGTGGAAGAGGAGAATGGAGGAGGAGGGCCGTAAAGTTTGAAACTCCACTGTTCGTTCTATCAATCATACTGCATAAAGATGCCCAATATTTGGAACCAGATTGCTTATTGACAGGAGATTGGTGTCAAAGCTCAACTTGAGTTTTGAATGGGAAAGGGAAGCTGCATTGTATTTATGAATGTAAATTGATTTGATTAGGCTTCGATAAAAAGGAAGATGGTCATGAAGTTTGAAATAGGTCCTCTATATCCATCATATTGCAATAGGATGCCCAATATTTGGAACTTTTTAAGCATTAGTTAAAGGAACTACAGCGTCTAGATGGCCTAATTTTCACAATTAGGCTCTCTAATAGTAATTTTTCCTCAGGAAAAATAATGTGGCAGTCATTTCGCATGAAATCAATCAATTTTGGGGTAATTAGTAAATATCTAATTGTCCTGGGAACGCCCCTTTTAAATCGCTAAAATGTGACGTCATCTACAGAACTTCGCCACGTACACGACGCCTATCTAAATTCTGTAGATGACGTAAGCCGATGAATTGTCAAGCACGCTGCTGATTTTGGACACTATGTGAGATTTGACATCAGAAAATTAGCCTAAAATCACTACTGTGTTTATTTTCATGGATTTTTTTTGGCAGACTTAGTTTACAAGTCATCAACTATGGAATAAGTGCCAAAGTACGTTGTATTCTTTAGTTCCTTTAAATGATACTTGATTGAGCATCAAAGAGGTGGATGTAAAATTAAAGGTCTAAGCTCTTACTTGAGTTTTGAAAGGAAAATGGAAAGGGGACACTATTAAATGTAAATACTAAATTGCTTTGATAAAGCTTGACTAAAGAGAAAGAGGGCCATACAGTTTGAAACTAATCTTTTCTACCAATCACATTGCATCAGGAAGCCCAGTATTTGTAATATTTAGAATGCAATTGGCACGAGAATGCTGATTAATGATTGAATATGTGAAAAAAAAATGGAAAGGGAAAGCTATTAAGTGTAAATCACTTATAAAGAAAGTTTATATCAGATTAATTTTTATCATCTTGTGCCAAAAAGTGTGCTCAACTTTGGGAAACTTATCCACAAATGTCACGGCATGGTGCATCGTCCGACCAAGAAATGCTTTGGGGAAATGATAAATGATGGTGGCAGTATATCTAAATTGTTTTTAAAAATTTGAAACTCTAGAATTCATCATTATCATCTTGAAATGTATTTGAAAAATTATAACCATAGCGCTGTATTTCATTCCAGGGAATAAATTGAAGTTGTCTGGAAGGAAGCTTTTAGGTCTGAACTCACTTTTACTGGTTTATTAAGAAGAGTTGACGGGTACTGTATGTGTCTTTGAGATATGACATTCTCTTGATTAAAATCAATTCAACCAGTTTAAAGGGTACCACCACCCAAAAATTATATTCTTATAAATGAAAGGTAACATCTTTAGTAGTCCATTCCATCAACAAGCTCACAAAAATATGTTTCCAGAAAAAAATATATAATTGGAAAACGCATCACTATTTTAAAGCATGTGTTCATGGGTCTGCATGTACGAAGACTACTTTGTCCAGAGCGAACGAATCGTCCAGGATTCTATTGTCTCCAAACGTACGCGTGAATAGTATTGGCACACTCGCAAATGTTTGGCCCATACGGAACCAGGAAATAATAGTGGTTCCGTAAGTGGTGGTAATTTATTGCTTTGTTTATGAATTTAGACAACCCTTTGGAAAAATCTATTTGATATCACAAAACGGTACCAAAACATATAATTATGCGTTGTTCTTTGCCTAGGTGGTTCCTTTAAGACTGATCAATGTTGGTATACAGGTAATATAGATTCTGCATATATTATGCTGCCTAGGCCTGAATGGGTTAAATATGTACATGTATACTCCTCGATGAGAATTCATTCATTTTATCATACTGCTCAAATTGCATAACTAGCATTACAGTGGCTCCTCTTAAAACATGAACATTGGGACCAGCAAATTACCTTGTTCCTCGTTATAATGAAGTTCCACTGTTTTGTAAACAAAGATTTGTCATTGCAGTAACTTTTAATGCCTAAATATATGCTCTTGTGAATAAAAAATTAAATATATGTGCTCTTTGATATTGATACATTGAAAAGGTTCTTCCAAAAAATTAATTTGGTATACATTTTGAGGAGGTAAAAAAGGGCATATTTTGTGTACCCTCCTAAGGTGCTTCATGTAAAAATATTGCAAAGTATCATGTTGAACAAAATGCCTGTTGTACATCTACTGTACATACATTAGTGTACATATTGTCGGGTGAGAGTGAGAATGGCGGTAAGTCAGTTTTGGGCTAAATTGAGTTATGCATACCATCTTGTAGATTGGGGCTTTCTCATATATGTATTCAATTATTTCTAAATTGTGAGATATTTTTAACAAGCAAAAGAGAGCTCAATTTGGTTGTGGCAGTGCTCGTATGCGATTATCTCCAAAGTACCAAGAGTGGCTTGGCGCCCTTCTCTCTCTGAACCTACGATGTATGTTACATTTGAATGATGTAGCCACTGTACATGTAAATGCAAATTAATGCATGACACATTGCATATTACATTCTTTTTATAATAAAATTCATTTATCGTGAATTATGTATATTATGTCTTTTGTTGTATTTCATTATTTGCTACTACTTTAATTGTTTGCAGTACTAGTATACAGGGTAGCCCAGAAGGGGAAAAAACGCAACAGCCTACTTCCCATGGATGGGAACAAAAGGACTGGTTTCAAAAGATATGGATCTTTAATGAGAAAACGATCTGAGATCAGAATTTGTGGAAGGTATTTTTCACATTTTGTAAAATTTCAACAAAATTGTGGCCCCAAAAAAGGCTTTTTTTTGCTTGTCATAGTCAATACCCTTCATTTGTTTGGATTACCTGGTTAAACCACACATTTGATGTAAAAGAATGTTCATTCACAATGTGTGTTCATCACTGAAATCTGACAAAATTTGATATTCAACTTGTAAATTCTAGTGAATCCAGTTGTTTTGCTCATCACATGTTATGAGGATGTATGCTGTTAGTTTTCTGGTCCTCCATGCCCCCCCCCCCCCCCCCCCCACCCTGTGTGCGTGGTGTTAGAGCATCGGAAGGAAGTTTGAAAATACAGTGTACAGTTATGGGTAGTGTGTGTGCATGAGTAGAAAAAGTAGGTACATGTACCTTAAAAATGTATTCTTCATAGAAAAGTACATCTACAAGCATTTCAATACAAGGCAATCACTTATTTATTTTCATGTTTTTATTACAAAAGAAATTGATACATATCAATATGCATACATGTACCAGACGAGCGATTTTATCGTTTAAAGCAACTTGTAAATAAAATAAGCAAAATACATTGACAATGACAAAAAAATATAGTAACTTGAGAGCAGATTGACTGGTCCAATAATTTTGCAGACCACAAAAATATGAACATGAAAAACAAAATCCATGTACAATGCATGTGAACAAGCAACATTCAGTTATTTTGGGGGTTTGAACTGCACCTTTAAAAAATGTAATGTAACATTTATAAGGGATATCTGTATTCAGGTTTGTGCACCCTCGTAAATGGAAAGCACTTAAATAGATGATAATTACAACATATAGTAAGTAAATTAAACTAACCCTAATTCCAAGGTTCATGCTTTTTTTCTCAATATACCTGTAGGTTTCTCAACTTATGGAAAATGTTGGAGCATTCATCAAAAGTTGTGAATGATATAAATAGCTATAAGCATAAAGGCAAGACTAGTTTGAATATATTTGAGACCTATTTCATAAAACTTTCCCCATTGTTGTGAATGCTGTGACTATAACTACTATTCTAACAGCCAAACATATGGTAGCCCTAAAGTGACATTGCCAATCGCAAATCTTGTCAAATATTGGAGACCAAGTTAGCAATTTGTCGCATACTTAATTGCAAATTTGTTGACACACTTTGCGATTAGTTGAAAGAATTTTTGGTCAACAATTTTGAGATTCAAGTATGCGATTTGTTGCATGTCATGTCATGAATTTTAGTTCACTAGTGTACAATTTTGTTGCATATTTCATAATGAACTTTGCAACGTGAAATTCATGATGTTTCGCAAATAAATATGTGATACTGTACATGGAGCGATAGCCATTAATTTTGCTGTTATCATAACAGAGCCATAAATCGGATCGGATCTACTTTCAATTACAACTTAGCAATAATTTTGACTACAACAACATCTAAAGCAAAAGAAAATTGAAAGTGTACAATTTTGCAGATATAATTTAACATGTGGGAAAAAGCATGAAAAGATACCCAATTACACTGCTATCATTAAAATAGAAGTAATGATAAGTTTGAGAACATTTACAAATCATGCCTGAATCATTCTACAGCCTTGGAAAAAATTATGACATCAATCACGATCTGCTCTTACACTATTTGGTAACTTGTATTTCCATTCTAAAGAATCATTAGTCAAATATCAAAAGGGGTATAGTCTTTAGGTTTAAAAATGCCTACCACATTTGTGCCTTAATTTTGACAAAAACATGGATTTTGACCAGGGGTGGATCTAGCTTTTTGCTAAGGGGGGGGGGGGGGGGGGGGGGGGGTTTGACCCAATGACGATCTAGCTTTTTGCTAAGGGGGGGTTTGACCCAATGACGATCTAGCTTTTTGCTAAGGGGGGGTTTGACCCAATGACGATCTAGCTTTTTGCTAAGGGGGGGTTTGACCCAATGACGGTCCATGAGCCGCAAAGCGGCAATTTTTTGTTGCTATTTTGAACCCCCGTAAATGATTTTTTTTTTTCCCACTTTTTTCACCGATACATTTTCACTTGGCAGCCTGAGGGGGGGTTTAAACCTCCTTAAACCCCCCCCCCCCCCCCCTGGATCCGCCACTGTTGACAATCTAAAATGTTGAGCAAAAAGCACCTAGTCCAATAAAGTTTTCCAAGGCTGTAGCTTGAAGTATAAACAAATTTACCTTGGGACCATAGGGAATTTCATCATTTCGTAATGTGTTAAAAATAACATTTCTTGCAGGTTTTGTGTGATTTTAATAATTCATATTGTACCATGACAATCCTACTTATAATGTTTTGAATACAAATAAAACTGTTTGACAATGACAATTTGATCAGATAAAACGAAAGTATTCTTGCTGATATCAAAGTTAAAATGTTCTTCAAAGAGATTATGGTGACAAATTAAATTAAAGCATACAGTTTTCCTCCAGTGTCCTCCAATTCATTGCAGATAAATAATCCAGAGCCAATCTATGATATAAATAATACAGTCTTGATAACTGTTGTTCTTCATCCTCCTTTTCTATTGCTGGCATGATCAAACTTGTCCAGAATTGGTCCAATGGCAACATGTCAATACTGTGACTTTGAGGAGACATTAGATCTTCAAACCACCTAACTAGACAACCAAACGTTGTATTATGTAAGTCAAATGGAGGCTGAGCTTTTGAACACAACAATAATAATAACAACAGTGGTGTCTTATGCACATGTGCATGATGTGACACTCCAGGTAGTCCAAAATGACACAGTGATGCTGTGATAACACCTGACCATGGTACCCATTTATACTCTGGTAGAGAGCAGCAAGGCAAATTTAACAATAATAATGTTTCGATTTATATAGCGCCTAATATGATTGATAATCATCTCTAAGCGCTTTACAATGATATTATTACCCCGGTCATAGGATACAATGCAAACCAGCACACATTGTGTGCACCATCTCCACTCCCTGGGGAGCATTCCTTCCAAGCGGCTCATGGGCATTGAGAAGATCGTTCACATAAAGGCTTTCACCTCCTACCGGGTCCCCATTTATACACCTGGGTAGAGAGCAGCAATGTGGATTAATTGTCTTGCTGAAGGACAAATGCGATGGGCATACACTGGGTTCGAACTCGGGATCTTCCGCTTGGAAAGCGCGCGCTTTACTAATCTTGCCACACCACATCTACATGCCTTGCAGAAGGACATGAGTGACGTGATTGTTAGTCAAGCGGCTCCTGATCATGCCACAACAGGTTCTTAATGGACTTAATGTGACTGGCTATAGCACTTGTCAGTAAAAATCAAAATGTATATTTTCTTACCATTAGAAAGGCCTCATCACAAGCTTTCATTTGATGCATTTTTCCTTTGATGTTCTAACAAATAGGTCAATAATTGGTGAAGATACATGGACGATTGTTTCAATTTTACAACCATATGTCTTTTACACACATGTGAACTTATAATGCCCATTTCTTCAAAACATGAATTACCGACAAGTGCAGGGTTTTGCTGAAGCCGGTCACATTTGCTCAGACTTCATTTGACTAACATTTGTCTACATACGGTAGGCCTTTTTTTAAATAGCAGATAAGGAGTTCTCAGCATTTTTGTTTCTATTTTGAAAGTTTTATTAGCGAGATGATCTATATGAAGTCACATCCATCTCTGGGCTGTGGGAATGGGATGATTTAGACATTGGAGTTGGTCTGATCAAATCTACTGAAGAACTGTAGGGAAATAAACATAAAACAGAAAGAGAGAGGTACAAATTAGAAATCAAATTTGAAGAGCTAGGTATTAAAACATTTATTAAATATTTGAATTCATTTGTTTCATTTGTTTCATTTCCCTTCTCTTTTTTCCCCTCGAAAATCCGAAACTATATCATGATGCAAAATCTTCTGTGTACTTTATAAAAAAATAAATACAATTAAATGACCATGCTAGACACAGAAATATATTCAGACAAAAAATGTTAACACTTTGGAACAATTGTAAAGGGCAAGAACAATACCCAACGCTAACATTTTAAACATCACAATTTCACAAAAACAAGAATTTACATACTTTTGTGAAACATGGTTCAATTCTGAAATGTACAACTTCTGAGTTAAAATATGTTTGTATCAATGTCCAGATTTAGAGCACAATAAAGAACTTACAGTTGATACATTAGGCAGTTAAAGGTTTTGTTGTCAAGACAATTTAAGCTTACCGCACTAAGTCCAGGTAAATTCATAATTGTTCCGATGCCAGGTACTCTTCTAAGAAAGTTGATTGCTACTGGGAAGAAACCCCTGTTAGAAGAAAGAAAACATTGAGATATTTGAATAATCATATTGAAAATATGGTTTAATTTGCAAATATGAGCCATTGTAAATTTCTAAGTCATGACATGTATTGTTTTCAACGGGAAACCAGCGTTTCAGAATATACACAAATCTGGTAAGAATCTTTAATGATTAGTATTACCGTTAGTTACAATAAAAAGGAATAACTGTATTTTTAATTTTCAAAACCATACTTTAAATCAAAGATTGATGTTTTATTTACCCTCTTTAGCATTGTACCTCCTGAATTGTTACCAACTCCAGAATTAAGGTGGAGGGGGGGGGGGGGGGGGGGGAATAATACATTCTCTATGTACAGTTCTTTTTCCGTAAACTCAACTATCTCCAAGGCTAGCTTTTATATACAAAAAAAATAAATAGAACCCATAGCTTTCGAAAAGCATGCCAGCCTAATAATACAATGAGAACACTTCCACATGGTGCCAACTATTTTGCATCATGTGCAAGGCATTCGCAAGATGGCACCTAGTCTGAAAAGATCAGACAATGTTTTGAGGGTTCTTTGATGATTTTGTTTGATCACCTGCTCTCTCCATGGTGGAGGGGATTGCATGACGTCATAACATTAAAGGACCCCTCCAGAACGAGATGGATTTTTCTGTCTAGATGGCACCATGCCTCTGATTTTTGTTTGAATTTGAAATACCTTTAAACCACATTGTCCTTCCATTAATATCATTAAGCATTTAGGTACATACTATTCATAGTAAACTATATCACAGTGTTTACTTTAGTAATGAGCAATATAACAATAAATCATTAAACATTATGCAAATAAAACAACAATCACAAATCAATTGGGAAAGAGGTATGTTATTGGGAGTTTCTAAAACACATCCACTGATGGAGCAGGGCTCCGTTGTAGAAAGAGATACAATCGATTGTAAGTTACAATTAATTACAAGTCAGATCATGTGTTCTAGATGCGCGAATCTGATTGGTTGAAACGCGCAAAGTTGCTGACTTACAATCAATCGTAACTTTAAATCGATTGTATCTCTTTCTGCAACGGGACCCAGATCTGATAATGATTACAAGTGAAAACATACCCAAATAATAAAAAGAATCCATAGCTTTCGATGAGCATGCCGATGAGCGGCCAGCCTATTAATACAATAAGAACTCCTCCAAAGAAGAACCCAGATGATTTCAGTTTGTGGGGTTGAAAGAAGAAGGAAAACGTCCTCTGGAGTCCAATGACAAAGGAAAGCCCGACGATAAAAAGGATCTGGAAAGAATCAAAACAAAAATAATTTCATAACTACAATACGGTGCCACCGGAAGAATCCCCTAGCAAACATAATTTGTTAAGGAACTGATTTAACATCAATTCATTCACTTAAGTTCTAGTTTTTAACTTGCAGGTGTGAATGCTGATTTCTTTTATTCGCTTTAAAAGTTAAAAACCAACTTGCTCCCTGAGTATATTGCAAAAGATGGGATTGGCACATTATAGGACTTCAAACTATTTAACTATTCACTGTTCAACAGATTGATGATTGTGAATCCCAGCAAGTTTTCGGATATTTTTAAAATTAAATTTGCAACATACAATTGTAATTGACATTCTAATGAAGCAGGTAGCAACTTGCAAAGCAATGTTTAACTTTAAACTTTATAGTTTGAGCCTGAAATATAATGAAATCTCATGATTGATTTTGTAGACACCTTTTAAAAAACTCTTTTTCTACATTATAAGGCTTACAAAAAGCCTGTATACATGTATTATATGTTTCTATTACATCAACAATTTTCTATAATTCATTATAGTACAAAAAGATCTAAGTTTATAAAAAAAATTAAGTCAAAAGTCTCAAAAAAAGTCCAGTTTACATTTTACAAACATTTGCATTTATAAACATGTTTCACTTTACAAAGTGTCACTTTTTACTCTTAAAGGGGTATTCCGGGCCTGATAAAACCATTCGTTATTTGAATAAGAAGAATAAGAGGCATAATTGGTGAAAATTTAATCAAAATCAGACAAGAAACACGGGAGTTATACCTATTTGAACATCATGTAGTAATGAGCGATCGTTTCAAAATTGCCGCCATATGCAACATCATTGACGAGCAACTCGCCATGGCTTTAGTAAATGTATGAAAATACACTTATTTCTCATTTTCGTTGCTAAAAATAAAATTTTCTCTGCTTGTTTTCACGAATTAATAGAAGAATATCGATGGGCCAACCTCTTTGGAATTTGTAAGCTCATAAATTTGTTTTGTTATTAAGAAAATTTAAATTTTTTAAAATTTCCATGTAGAAGTAAAAATGGCTGCAGCTCGCAAGTGACGTCACGATCGATAGCAATTGCGAACGATACTAAAAATCGGAGCAAAGTTCATCCTGTCATAACTTTTTTATTGCTCTACCGTTTTGGCTCAGATTTTCGATCATGATTCTTCATATTCACTTCATTTTATAGCAAACATCACATTTCTGGGGTGGAATTCCCCTTTAACAAGGTCCCAGTCCACTTTGGTTAACAATAATCATGATAATAAACTGATTGACTACTTACATTTCCCAGAGCAAGCAGTCCTTTATCAAACAAGAACACCACTCCCAGGAACAAGAAGAACATGCCAAAGCCCGACAGGCCAATGCCGATCTCTAGATGAAAATTTTAAAAAAGAAATCAATGACAGAAGAGTTCAGGCCTCGGGATACCTTTACGAATGGGCGGTATGCTAATCTCCAGTGTATTAGCGTAAATGCGTGCAAATGGTCCAACTGATTGGACCATTTTAACATTTACGAAGTTTAGTGTGTGACGTCATTCGTCAATCAATGTGACATGACATGGACGGTCATGCCTCATGGATATGGAACTCCATAATTATATTTATAATTCATTGTTCAATAACGGTTATAACTTATATATAAAGCTAAGTGAGAATCATCATATATACATGTCCTTGTTTATATTTAGTTTTAAAAATACATGAGTGTTTATATTAGTTTACACATATTAAGACTTGACTCGAGTGAGTCGTGATATCTTCACATTGATCATGTTGATCGACATTTCGCAAAAAAATGCATTGCAAACGTTGTAAAACTGTACATACACAATTATGAGCGAGTGGGGCAACACAAATAGTATGGCACCGATTTTGTCATTATCAAAGTGCACTTTTCAAACAAATTAGAGAAATTCATACACCCCTCATTTTAATACTTGAATATTTTCTTTGTTATCTGGCGGTTACTTACTCTGGGAATCCGTAACTTCGAACATTTCTGCTGATTTTCAGTAAATTCTCTGTCTAAATTCCGCGCTGATGACGAGTACACAGCCAGCTCATCGATTTGATGACGTCACTTTATGGTGGAAGTAAAAAAAACAAAAAGAAACAAAGAAGTGTCTGTTTCTGAGCTGTCTTGTAATGTCTGCATACTTGTCTGTCATAATAATAGTTTCGTATTTGTTTTTGTTTTTTGTTTTGTTTTTGGTCAAGTGTGTACATGCCTGGTACAAAACAGGGGGAAGAATAATCAGTAGCAAAGCATGGAGTGATTAGGGTTGGGGGGGGGGGGGGGGGGGCGCTTGAATTATTTAGGAGACAGGCATAATCTACACTTTTTAATTTATATTCTACGTATGGTTTTTATTGTTTTTGTCAAATTATTAGGGGTTGAATGCTCCCCCACCTCCCCCCCAGTCTGTATATCTCATAATGTTATTCGAATGATACAATTAAATTTCGCTAATTTACTCTCTCTCTCTCTCTGTCTGCTCTTCCACTGATCTCTCATGGGCCTTGGATCTTCAATACCATTATATGATCTCTTCCCCCCCCCCCCCCCCCCCCCCCCTCTCATTCTCTCTCTCTCGCTCTCACTTTCTCCTACTCTCACTTTACTTTATTGAAGTTTATACACCTGCATGGATGGAGAGCAGCAATGTGGATGAAATATGACAAATGGGACTTGACCCTGTGACCCTTGGACTGAAAGATGGGAGCCTATAATCCACTAGAATCACATTTCTTCCACACACATATTGTGCATAATTATAATATGTTTACGATTTATGTGTATGTTTAATGTATCTTTGAATATTATTGTAATTGTACCAATGTACCATGATCATTGTTGGTCTCCGGACCTTTGTATCATGTTATTCATACCGGAAATAAATAAATAAATAAATACAAATAAAAAATGATGATTGGTTTCCCTTCACACAAATTCATGTAGAATACAACAGGAAACAATGGAAAATAAGGTTATAATTCCTTCTAGGAAAATAGTTTTTATTAGAAATGTATGCAAACATTGCATTTTCAGCTCTGGAAAAATAGAAAAAATAGACTACAGACTCTACAGAGGGTGAAACTAAACATGGTTATACAGCTTACATAATATATGGCACTACTTAAAAAACAGTTATTATTTGAAGAAGAAAAACACGGAAGTTGCTTTGGAGTATTACATTAACTTGGCAAATGAAATAAACACAGAGTTCTAATTGTTATGAGTGTGACACATACATATTTGGAGTTGATTTTCATTGGAAATGGAATAAGCAATCCCATGTAAATATGACACGAAGAACCTGTAAATGGCACCATAATCAAACAAACATAATATAATGCAGCATTATAAATGAGATTACATAATGTATACACTAGTAAAAATCTTCCAGAAAATACATCCGGATCAAAAATAATAAATTAGGCATCCTTGTTAAAATATTAGATACTGGTAATAAGATCAGTGCTATCTTCCATCAAACTTTACTGTTCATGTTAAAAACTAAGATTATGATAAGTCTCAAACTAAAAATGAAATTATTATCTTAAAATTAAGACACAATGTAAAAGGGATGATATAACAAAACATTCTTTTAAAAATTATAAAGTACACATCACTATATTAATCTAAACTCTTATATAAAATAAATAAAATGAATCATGTATTCAAATATAGTCTGGACAATTGTTACGGTACATGTCATGCATACAGAACACAATAAAACTTTGACGTTATAAGGCCCCCATTATTAAAAATTATGTGCATGACAACATGTACTCAAAATAATTTGTGCTAGGTCGTAAATCATTATAATTTGTCTGATGTTCTGAACTTTCAAGATAGGTTGATGCTTACTTAAACCATACTGGGAAAATAGTATTGATTTCCAATTATGGAATACACAGTTGGCTTACAGTAGCACCATGTATTAAAGAGAGGGTGTTGATATTCCTGAATGATTCCTGCTTTGGTAATCTTAAAAAGGACTGGTAGTCCAGGACTGGTAGTCCCGGAAAGGACTGTTGGTATGCGTTTTGAACAGGTTGACTGTCAGGAGAATCCACTCACACATTTTGTACACGGTACTACCACAAGCTAATTGTATCTGACTCACCATGGAAACCAATGCCTATTTATATAGGCAACATCCAATTACCAATTGTGCATTATGCTGACCTTTCAATTTTAAATCAAATTATCATGATTCATTTCCATTTTATGACAAAAAATTAATTTAAAAATCACACATTGTTAGTCCACACTGACATGTACATGTATACAAAAATACATTTTATAAATCGAAACAAACTTTCAAAATTAAAATCACACTTTCATTTAAAACAAAGAAATTTCATTAATTTATATTCAACATGGAAGAGAGTCAGAATAATGCAAAATATGCAGAAACGTCTAATAAAAGTAGCCAATAATTAGTATGTTGTACTTAAAGCCAAATAACAGTTTTGAGAAAGTTACCAAAAACATCTATATTGGCCAAACTAATTGATCAATATTGTTGAATAAGTATTTAAAAAGGGCTTGTGTGGTAAACTCCGAACCTAAGCATCGTTAAATGCAGAAATATCAGAAGAAATCCAATGGGCGCCCGTGAAATGTATAAATCCAACGCCTGTTCGCACCTGTCTGCCCCACTAGCGCTGGGCTGGAGATATCGACAAGCCCGCATACCGGAGACCATGAGGTCTTTTGCACGTAGCGTATGCGCGATTCCGTGTTGGCGGTACGTTTTGCGGCAAATCAGTTTTATAATTTTGCAAATATATCAATTAGTAGGCGGTTTCCTGGCCAAATTTGTATAATCCCATATTAGAAATATTATATTCTTTCACATGGTTGGTAATAAAAGCGTACATTTCATTTGTTGTGTGTGGGGCGTTTCCCACTACTGTCATTTACCTTTAGGACTCTTTCAACACCTGTAACAATTTTTTTCTTGTTGCATAATTATCTTTGTTCTAACATACCTCGTTGTGGGCACAAACTTCCATAAAGTTACACCAACATTTGTTTGAATTCTGCTCTTCATGAGACCCCCTGCATTAACACAACTGTTATTCACAATAAATATTCTGTCATGATTTCATTTTCAGTTGTCAAGTCTCATAAATGTCATGTCGTGCATAGTATTCAACAAAATAAATTCACCTCATTTATAGGTGAGAAAAACATTTTCAATGCAAAATATATATGATAATCATAAAGTTGTTTCATATGAATTAAGATGAGTACATATTTTTGATTGTCAATTTGAAAAAAACTCATAAACTTATTATCAATTGATAATTCTTATATAAATGGATAGAGATTAATTGATTGATTGATTGATTGATTGATTGATTGATTGATTGATTGATTGATTGATTGATTGATTGAATATTATATATCAATCACTAAAACCAATTCCTTGATCAACTGAATGCCCATATTAAATAAATCTACATTGTACATTCACTGTGTATATTATCAACAAAATAATACAATAAATATTCTGATACACATATTTTATGTTTTAAACGTTGTTTACAAGAACTGCATGACTTTGTTTTAAAAAGTAATACTATTTAATATACATATTCTTTATGTAAATGTATAGTACCTACATAAAACCATTACAAAAATATTCATAAATTGCATAAAAAATCTCATCTTTTTAAGAAAGATTAATACTGATGGTGACATTCTGCATTCATGAAATACATGCACAAACACAGAAAATACTTCAAGATAAGTTAATTTTCAAATAAATGATTATGCTGAACATGAGTACATACTGTACTTTAAGCTTTTCAAACTAAATATTTCATCAATAAAAAAGAATAGCAAAATTCTGTTACTCTAAACACAAATCGCAATAAGTATTTCTTGTCATAAATTCTTTTGAACTATTTTGATGATGATGATGATATTGATCTCGACATTACGTATTACGGTACTTATTTTATATTCAATCAATTTGGATTACTTCTCCCTACCTTTAATTGCAATAAAATAATATAATATATGCACAATATGTAAAGCTATTGTGTTATGTTATGTTTCCATATTTCCATCCAACTTTATAAATACATGTATGGCATTTCCAATTATTGAAGTTTAAACCGATACTGATAACTTGATAGTACCAAACACTGAATAAATAAGGGTACATATACCTGTAGCACCAGTACAATGAACACTAATATACCCATGTATAAACATAAAACAGAAGGTTACAAACTACATGACTAACTATGACAAGCATATTGTAATTATTGCTTCTGATTGTCGAAATGCAATTTATTTTGTCTAAAGTATTGTTTTTTTAATTATTTTTTCCCTCAAATCTTTGAAGCAAGCTAGTCCTTCTGCCCAGAAAATTGGTATTTTTGAAAAATTAACTGTGTAGAACTGCAGCTTTGTGTATGTACCATACATGTCTACAGAGCTGCAATATCTTTCAGTCTTTGTCATGTTGACTTGGTCATCATGACATTTGCTCTGGTTACAATTTCTAAGAGCGTTTATCGCCATATATTATCAATTGTCTTATCCACACATACTGCTCTGTACCCAGGTGTTAAAAAGAGCATTCATAAAGCATGTGCCCACCTACATGTACAGTTTGTATATCAAATAGCATCCCTAGAATACTCCCCAGGGAGTTCAGAATGTGTGAGGGTATGATGATGAAAAAATGACGATCAATCCTAGTGGGCTTGGGCTATAAGAAATCAAAATGATTACTATTGTAAATTTTAATCAAAAATGGATTCAAATTGTAACCGAGGCAAATTTCATAAAATAGCTTTGATTTTGATTTTGACAAGACTGAGAGGTGATCAAAATCTACCGGCAAGTCTGTTCACGCGCTTTGTAAAGTCCTCCGCAGTGAATTTAACCCCTGATTCTATGAGCTGCCGTAGTACCTTTGCTCTGTGCTTGTCTTCATCATACAAACTCTTATAAAGCTTCACTGCCCATTCAGACTTGGCATTAAATGCATGTGGCCTGGGGCAGCTGTAGTGACTCGCTTTGGCATTATGTGATACTGCGGACTGATGATTCATCTTTCGTCTCAGATTCTCGTGCAAACGATTGCAAACGAGGCACTCAAAACCATCGATGAAATTGATCTTGGAGTAATCATTCACGCCCCATTCTCTGGTCTTCATTCTCTCCACAAGCCGCGGGCTTGTAGCACCCACTTCTTTAAACATTGAATGTTTCTTGTAAGCCTCATCGTCAGCATCAAGGTGTCGTAGATATTCAGCGAGCTCTTTGGGAGAGTTGAAATCATCCGTGACTATTGCCGCGTTCTCATCCGGGAGCCAGTCACGAATGGTGGAAGAGCCGCGGTAGACTGGCACGGACCCCAACACGAGAGGGCGCCAAAGCTTCTCCGTGATATAATCATCACAGAGCGCATTTTCAAATGCGAGTGTAAATTTGTACCGTGACACAATCTCGTAGAAATCCCCTTCCTCCATGGTGAGTGGGTTCTTAAGCTTCTGTGGCAGCTCGCGGTTGTGAACGCACGCTCCGTACGAATCGACAGGGATGTACCGCATCAACTCCCGCACATACGCATCACGGTCGGACGGAGGGTCGCAATCACTCTGGACGTACACAATGGGTGCCAGACCTGCTGCTTTCTTCTCATCTAACGTTTTGACATATTTCATACTCGCAAGCTCCTCCATGTTCTTCAAGTACTGTGTCGTGAGCGGGTAGTCCGAATCACGCTTGAACGTCGCCGTGTGATTGAAGAGCGTAAGGCACTCCTCGTGAGCGAGGATGTAGTTATTCTTTGGCGACTCCTCGTGAAACAGAGCCCACTCGTGGTGCGACCTGCGCGGCACGGGGACATCCTCCGGTTTGAAGTCGGTGCCATAGAACAGGAATGCAGACGTGTTTAGGTGTTCCTGGTAATGGCGGTCGACGGTAAAGAAGCAGCGATCATCACCACACTTTTTGACACGGCCCCGCTCGCCTGTGAACGGAGTCCACCAGAGGATGATGGGGTGTGGGATGTTGATGGTTGTCGCGTCAACCTTGTTTGCATCATGCTCATCAGTCCCATCTGTGGTACAAGGGTAATATAAATTCTGATTTATTTAATCATTTTACATACAATCTTGTCACCACTTTTAATATTAACATAATTATTTCCCCTTCCTCTCACACAAACCTAGTTCTGCAGTAAAGCCGTTTTTCAAAATGAATTTTCAATCCTCTTTTGCAGTGCTCCAATCAAAAACTCTTGGTGGCCCTGTAGTAAAATCCAGACCTTTCAAATGTTGGTACTTGGTAGCCTGAAATCAGAATCTGGTGCCAATGGTTGAGCCAACACCCTCCGTTGAAAATATTAATGAAATGTTGCCATTTTTAGTTCTAGGTGGCCCAAAGTTTAATTTTGTAGCCCTGGGCCAAGGAGTAAGTGCTTATTTTGAGCCCTGCTTTACAGGTGAAAAAGGAGAGAGAATAAATTTAATTCATTCTTACAAAGAGGAAGTGAAGAGTTCATTTTTTTTAAATGTCACTATGAATAACGCAAATATATTCTCTACAGTTTATGCAGGAATTTTCTTTCTAATCACATCCTTCCTATACGATAAAGTGGTAAAAAAATCTTTGTTGTTCCAGTAATATAAACCGTGCATCATGCATATATATACGTGAGTTGGCATGGGATACAAAAACAGGAACTGACAGAAGGAAGTGATATTCAAAGATCAATCCCAAAATGAGGTCACGAGGGAAGTAAGTCTCAAAATAAAGTCCTGATACTTTCTTATTTGCCATTCAGTTTTTCTACATTGAGGCAAAATTACCCCCCCCCCCCCCCCCACCCCCCCCCCCCCCCAAAAAAAAATGTATTTGTCATTCCTAACCATGGCACTAAATTCTACATAATTTTTTCTTTATTTCTGATTTGAACTAAACAATAATAAGGGCATTTCCACGGTAACTCGCGTTACACTTTATGGTACATTGACTACTTCAATGGGCTGTAACTCCATTATTTTATGGAACTGTAGGCTGATTTTATCACCAAGGATTAAGTAGATGTGCACTAACTAGATAACACAAAAAAGACTGACAGACCTACCTTTAGGAACCTTTGCGGAAGAATCCTGTTCGATAACTCGCGTTACAAAAAAAAGACATAGACAAAATTCAGTAACCCCTAAAACATGAAAAGCACCATTAAAATATTAATCCTGGTAAAATATTTTATGTGCTAATTTGACATTTGTATGTGTCCTATGAGTTAGTATTGAAAAAATTTCCAAACAATTTGGGAATAAATTGTGATATGCAGAAACATCGGTAACTCGCGTTACGGTAACTCGCATACAGTTTGTCCAGAGGTTTTGATTCATTAAAAAATATACTTTAGAGCACTCAAAAGACTGAAATTTTAATCTGAAAAGGTACTTTGATTATCAGTCATCCAATTTGGTGCCTTAAATAATAAGAATACCAGAAAATATATAAGGATTTTCCTGAAATTTGCACAGGGTAGTCCCATGTGTGGAGTTTCGTGTATGGTTTCAGTTTCACCTATAAGGAGACACCTGAGAATCAAAAAAATCATGTGAACTGAAAGATATAATCATAGGATCATGTTGTATGAAAAAATAATCCAGAAAAAATAAATAGGATTTGAAATAGAGCCAATTGTTTTTTTGAGTTCATGTCCACTTTCCCGTGGATATGCCCATAACAATAATGGTGGCTACTTATAAATATAGCGCACGTTATGTCTTTCGACGCTCGTGTGGCCCATCACTATTTATACCATAAACCGGGGTGACTTTGGGCACCTTTTTAGATGAATGTATTTTCATCAAGCCGCATATTTTAGAACAAATTACTTATATTTTAAAATATATTCTTATAGCATAATGTATAGAATCAGAAATTAGTTCTAAAAGAGTCAGACTTGATGAAAATACATCCTTCTCAAAAAGTGGCAAAAGTCAATCTGGCAACCAAAGTCACCCCAGTTTACGGTACCCCGGTCATCGGATACCCACTGCAATCAATTCCGCGCAGAAAGTGCACACTTTCAACTCCCTGGGGAGCAACTACAGGTCATGAAAATAACACATTCTCTCTAGATGCCAAACTAGGGAAATTTCTGCAAATAGTCATAGTTGAGGACAGGAAAACTGGGTCTGGGAGAAAGTAAGAGAAGAAAGGGAAAAGTGTGAAAAGAAATGAAAACAAGACAATGAATTAATGGAACAATGGATCAAAATGGAAAGGAAAGAGAGAGATTACAAGAAGATTTAAGGGAAAGATGGAAAAGAGAGAATGAGAAGGATGAAAATACAAACCGTCATCAACTTGCTTTCCTCCGTATTCCACATCCTCAAACTTCCAGAATGGCCCGTCTCCTGTGTAGATGATCTCTTCATCCCATCTCACATCCTAAAAAGAAGAAAAAAGGTTGTCAAAGGATTAAATACATTTAATGATGATGATCTACTCATCATCATACATTCATTCAAGGGCAATGAAACCCAAGCAAACTGTTACGAATAGTCTTGAAGAGAATAAGAACAATAATCTCTGAAAGTTAGAGCATAATCGGGTAAGAAACAAGAAAACTACGGCTCTTTGAAGATGTCCATAATTTATTCCTATGGGGAACTCAAATTGGCAACGCACTCTGATAAGTGTGTGGACAACTCCCCATATGTTTTGTACACAAATGTTCCCATTTTTACAGTTTTCTTCATAGTCACATTTTTCCATTCCCCCAACTCATGATATGTTATGTATAAAAGCATTCTACAAAACATATGTTGAACTCGAACGAAGGGTAAACATAAATTTTGAGAAAATTGAACAAAACTGAAATTTTGTGTACAAAATGTATGGGGAGTTGTCCACAACTTTGCCAGAGTGCGTTGCCAATTTGAGTCACTCGAAGAAATACGTGGCTCTTTTCAAAGAGCCATAGTTTTCTTATTTCTTGACCGATTGTGCTCAAATTTTCAGAGACTATTCATTATATTTAGTGTCTTATACTTGCATACAACAATTTGTCTGGATTTCATTGTCCTTTAAGTATCATCATCATCATCATCATCATCATAATTTGACAATTAAGGATTGTGCAACATTTATAAAAATTCAACCCAGTAACTGTTAGTGTTACAGTAACTGAAAATACAAATATTCAGAAAAAAAAAAGTTACGACGCGAGCAAAACCTTCAAAATTAATCTCACGCCCAAGCCAATTAGGCGAGGAGGAACATCCCCATTACATGTGGGTACCTATACAGGTACCCACATCCACACCTACATCAAAACGGAAGGTAGGGTTTCTCCCCATTTATTCATTCCACTTATGACATGACATTTGTAATCTATAAGGTGAAATTAAATCATTGAAAGATGTGTTTTTGATACTTACCCACTTTTCTTGCTATGAATCAGCCAATATTTCACGTTCATTTGCCATGCAGTCGCGTCGAGCGCTGATCATCGCACACGCTTGCGACGGAAGTACCGTGAAAAGTGTGTTGCTGAAATGACCTTTCGTTAGGTAGTCTTCGTCCAGCCAGGAATTGATACGTTGTAAATTACTTACGCACATTATTGTATGCCTGTCAAATCGGAAATAAAGTGTGTGCCACTGAGTGCGCTTGAGATGAAACTACCGTATTTTGCTTGCGAATTGTTGTTTTTCAAACTTTTAAAGAATATGGATTTAAAAATTGTAACGACTGATTTTTGAATAGAATTAAATAAAATACGATGAAATATATTTATTTTTTATGAAAAAACGTACACACATTAAATTAAATTATACATTTTTACTTTGCAGTTTTAACAGTCGATGATGAGCCTTGCTTCCGACCAAAACAAGTTCGTATAATTGATGACATATGTACAATTTGCGCTAGCTACACAGTGAACAACATTTTCACGTGTGCTTTGATGCTGGATTGACGGGCAGTTCAGGACCAACGAATATTATTGAAGCCCATTTCAATTTAGCTAGCCAGGGCCAGGGGCAACGTGACGCCATCAAATGGAGAATTTTTCATCGGCCATCTAGCAAGATCTACAAAGTTAGGTGAGAAAATACAAAATAAGAAATCATTCATGAACAATAGTCTTTACAACTAACCCCAAAAAGGGGGGTTAGTGAAGTCACTACTGCTATACAGCAGTGTGACTTTTGGGCATACTTGCCCATACAGTTTCCCATTTGCTAGTGTACATCGTAACGCAGACGTGAGGAGGAAGGAGCGCACATTCACAGACACTCTACCCCGCTACTCTCGGGGAGAATTGGTAGATGAAACATTTCATCTTACCTGCATTTGGAGCGAGCAAAATATCGCCAAAAGAAACAGAATAACCACTGCAGCAGAGGAAAATCTCACAAATCTCCATTTCCAAAGTGTCATGATTGCATCTGAACATCATAATGATAATAATTTGCTCAATATCGCCTTTATATTCGAAGTCGAATTATGAAGGGCATTTTTTCACACAGCATCAAACTTTACGACCGGTTCATTCATTTGTTGATGTTATTATTCTACGTCCGACTAAAGAGGGCGTAGTCAAAATAGATAGAAACCACAGAAACCCTCAAAAATACAATTATAGAAAATAATAATAGAAACAGAAAATAATGTAGAATCAACGTTGTGAATAAAATAAATGAAATCAAATGAAATCAAAAGAAATGGACTTATTGTCAATAATAATCTGTCCATCAATATTTACCATTTACAATATAAAAACATTATATATATTCATAGTGCAGATTAATGATACATCTTGAAATTAATAATACAATAGAAGAATTAATCGACGAAACAAAATAGCACAATGCTAATCGATAATAATAAATTACTATACACAAACAAAAATACATTTTCAGCTGAACCAACTTATTCACAGTAGGCCTATATATATACATAAATTGAAATTGTATTAATGAAAAACTTAAATAAATTATTTTGTATTAATTAATATTTTTCTAATCATTGTACTCGCTGCAAATGTACTGTTTTACTGATTGGCAAAAGCTTTTCCGTCTAATATTTCCCCTTAAAGGGATAGTTGAGTTCTGGTAAGGAGAGTACAGTTTTGGTGAAACTGAATTTTAGTAACCAAAACCTGCATCATTACATTACAAACTAATAGTTATAGTTTTAACTAGAAAGGAACACAAAATTACAAATGACGTAGTAAAGATCATGTTATCATTAAAAAAAAAAGAGCCGTTAAAACGTAAGAGGGCGCTCTCTAAACACTCATCGGTTTCAACCATTTTGAACAAAATATTGTGCATGTGAAGCTTTGTTGAAATAGTGATTAGATAGAGAAATAACCAACATCTATTTAAATACCTATTTTGTAACTTTTTGAAAAGAGGAAGCATTTTTTTGAATATTTTAACGGCTGGTTCAAAATTCTCTAATAAACCCGGGGCCCCGGGTTTATTACAAATTGTTATATTTATGGATATTTCAGCCGTTTCTGAACCGATTTTGATCAAACAAAGATGATTCTATTGTTTAAATATTATGCTCTTTCAAATTTTACACTCAGTTTTTCATTACCTCACCAAAAAAATAAGTAGTCTAGCGCCCTCTCTACCAAAACTCAACTATCCCTTTAAATCGGATGTGGTCCTGAATATGAATTGATTGTTATCAAACGTTTGTTTTATGTTCGATATTGCTTATCTTACATTTCTCTTTATTCCGTGTTTCATACGAATGAGCAAGAAATTTAAAAAAGTCAATCAATTTATGATGAGGTATAAATTTGTAATTTTGTATCATTAATTTAGTTACAAAATTAAGAAAATACCTACTCATAATTATATACATTATTGTATAGAATATAGGGATTGCATATTTCTGAGTAATGTATAGGAAAACAAATTAAAAAATATACATGGTTATTTATTTGGAGTTGATCAGCTGAAGCACTAGTGCACCTGAATAAAATGTATATAATATTATTTGATATCGCTAATAGATTGTTCAAGAATGTAGTTTTCACGCATGGTGAACAACGGCCTAAACAGACTGATTTGAAAATGTTACACTATACATCAGTGGTCAGGTGGTCATTGGGGAGGGCAAACTGGAATTGTATTTACTTTATGTACATACAAGTTTGTAAAAACTTATTTTCATTACTTATTTTGAATTCTTTACTTGTTTTGGCAAGTTGGGGGGGGGGGGGGGGGGGGGGGTGTTCCCCGATGCTTCCCGTGGGAAGCTGGCGCCGGCTGGATTCTGAATCCGTCACTCCGGCAGACACCATCACTTCACAGAAAACATTATATACAATGCTTAACTATTTTGGTCCAATCGAAAACATTAAGATTGTTTTAGCATTAGCCTCGAGCCGTACATTATAAAGATTACGGATCATGGGTTCCCCAAGTGAGTAGCTTCCGACTGTGAAATAATTATAAATGATCATCACAGACTATATGTGGGGTAACATCATCATAATTAATAGGGCATATGGCTTTTATTTTGATGTTAAAGTATGCTCTTAGTTTGCACCTTTAAAAAAAAAAAGAACAATACTAAAAAAAATACGCAGGCTCCCATTTTCATGATTTAAATAAAAAACAGATCGCCGCTCCAATGATATAATTATAAGGGTTCCTTTTACATCAAAATATAAGAAAGGCTGGACCTCGGCCTCGACAATTTTTGGCGACAAGGACAATATCAATATCAATAAAATAAAAAAAATGTATCCGATCGTAATAAATCTGGGTCCCAGATTATGTTCGATGATTTTTTTTTATCAAAAAAAATGCTTACACTTTTTTCAAAATTTGTCAAAAGAGGTTTTAAAATAGTTGTTGATGATCTCTCTATTCAACAAAACGTCCATGATGCATAATTTTGTATGAAAAATGGTTGAAACCAATGCTTTTTTTAGAGAGCGCCCTCTTGTGTTTTAACTTTTAATGTCTCTTTTTGAATGATAACAGGCTTTTTACTTAGTCGTTTGTAAATTTCTATACCTGTCGAGCATGGTGCCATGGAGTTATAACTATTAGTTTGTAATGTTATTGTGCAGGTTTTGGTTACTAAAGCTCAGCCTGACCAAAACTGTACTACCCCTTTAATAAAAAAAAAAATAAAAAAAAGTCTTACGCCCACACAATATAATGATTTTATTCAAATAAAGTATTGAAACTAACTTTAATATTTGTATATTGGGATACCTTCCACTTACCACGAATGCGTACACTAATTGCCCCCGGAAAACAATGTTATTTTCTGGTCCAATGATCTTCCGGAATAAACTACAAGCCCCTCTATTTTTGTATTTAAGGCGCAAATTAAAATAATTATTATTGATTATGTACTCGAAATAATTATTGTTTAGTTATAGTTTTAATAATATGAAGTATCCTATATTATGTCGCTCTTTAGTAAGTTTCCACTTTTGTATTATTTATTTTTATTCGGTTGGATCGATTGTATAGGCCTAATTAATGTTTTTGTCTATATAGTATAGTTAAAAAACAATTGTTATTTGGCATGGCACCTTCTCTTCTTTCTTTTATTGTTTTTTCTTTCAATTTTGATAATGAGACACAATTACCCGGACCCGGGACTGGGACTGGGGACTGGGAACCATACAAGCTTTGCTAATTCCTTTTGCGTTCCCCCATATTTTACGTTATTGATTATGCAATATTTATTTCATATCTTCTGTGTATTTTATGTTACATTTAGTTTATGCATTATTATTGTTTGTTTGTAGGCTATATTTAGGCTACTTGTTACAAAAATTATTTGTGAAATATGGAATTAAATTAAAATCAGATCAAATAAAAATTCATGTAATGACCACAGTCATACCAAATCAGGCCGCCAACTCTTACCTCACTATGATTTGAGTAGGCGGCTGACTTGTATATTGACTACTAAAACAGTCGAGAAATAAATGTATTGTTTTTGGTTTTGTTGTGTACTTTCGCCGATTTTTAATGTAAACAGAAGTCTAAAAAATGTGCCACGCCCATACAAAATGGCATACGCACGAACGTGCCCCCTCCACACCCCCAATGCAATGACGTCATATGGGGTCACAATGATTTTTTCTTTTACTTTTTCAGTCTTTGTTCACGTTCTGAAGTCAACGATGCACGTGTGGAGCTGAAAATATTATTTTGTCATTGATCAGTAACGATATGAGAACAATTTTGCCCTTCTGAAAATTTAGACAAGACATTTTACTTTAAAAGGAGGCGTGGTTGCTATTTCACACGTATAAATTATGCACGTGTGTGCAGTGACGGAGCGCAAGGCCAAACCGAGAAACCCGTTCACATACCTACAAGTTTGACCGAGCAATTATATCCGGTAACCCAGCGCATCTTTTGTACACGAGATTTCGCGTGCCTAGTGTATTGTGCACTGAGTGAATGAACATAATTTGACCCCATGTGTGCGCGTCGAGGTCCCTTTAAAAATTACGCACGCCTCCAAATCCCATTGAATAACACGTGTTTCCTAGGTCTACGGAATACGCGTCCGTTGAATCAGCTCACGACAATACCGGCGTTTTGCTCAATTGGTGAGAATTTTATTGATGGTTTAATTTACTTTTGCAGCTGTAATATTGATTTTTATTGTGAACCATTGACATTGTTATAATCGTAATATCACATTGATCATTTGTGTTTCTTTATGTAGCGTATACACTATTCAGTGTATGAAATTCGACTGTAAGTAAACGATGTTACAGTTTCGCTTCGCTTATCTATCGTGATTTGCATACGGTATAACAGCATTTTCAATGCATGCAGAAGTCTATGGCTTCATCACGCAAGTCCAGTGAGCCATTACGCAATGAAATGAACGTGGAACGTGTGATTTTGATTTTTACATGTGTGTTGCATGTTGTGTGAATGTGAGTTGCTTCATTCTATTCAAACTTCATTATTTATTTCAAATGAATACCAATCAATGGTGTTTTTAGTGAAAATATGACTAAAACTAAAGCCGGCATGAGGAAGCCGGAAGATTGCATGTGATCATTGGTGATTGTGAATGATGATGGGATATTTTATTATTAATTTTATTTTTGTCATCAATCATCAACAGTTCAGTTTTAGTTACTTTTAGTAATTAGTTTTGATGAGTGAATAAAATGTTAATTTATTCAATTTTACAAGAGTCAAGAGCAGGTTCAGTGATTGCATTTTGCTATTGCCAGGAATCAAAGGGGAATTCCAGAATCCAGGCCATAAAAATGATAATTTTATTAGAACAGGGAGAATAAATTTTTTTGCATCAATTTAACTAAGTTTAAACTCAACAAAATTGGTTTGTATCACTCGGTTAACTGTTTTCTTATCCCTCGATGCTCTGTCGCGGCGCCGAAAAATTCGCACTTGCCGTCTGTAAAAACAAAGAAAGCGGAACGTTGAATATCTCAAAATGAGCGATCCATTCGAAATTGCAATTGCAACATCAATCATTGTCATTGATGAGCAAATCGATGTGTTGCATATGTCACGTTTGATTCTTTCAGTACTGTGGGTTTTGCGTTAACCCCATCAAGGACGAGAGCTATTTTAAGGCAAAATCAATCATTATTTTCCTCTACAAATTGGCAACTCCTCATTTTTTAAAACCTTTTATTTTTTAATGACATAAAAATAGGTGGTAAATATTTAGTAATTAAAATTTAAGACATATAAAGTGACTTTGCCGCAAAGTTGCCAATTTGAACGCCAAAATTTGTTTTTAAAATATCACAATGTGTTGCCAATTTAAGGTTTTTCCTACGCAGTAAAAAAAAAAATCATTAAAAAATAACTAAAGCAGGTAACAAAATATGGCTCTAAAAATAGAGAATTGTATGCTCTTTCTCCTTGTATACTTCATATAACTTTTTATCTTCTTGCTGAAGTGTAGGACTACCAACCCACAAATATGTAGGACACCGTCCTTGATGGGTTAAGAGTTGTGATTGATCGCAAGTCCGAAAAATGGGCACTTGAGACAATCTGATTTGCGCATTAAAGAGGACCACCAGGCAAAGAACAACACATTATTATATGTTTTGGTACCGTTTTGTGATATCAAATAGATACCCAACATTTTGCAAAGGGTTGTGTAATTTATAAACAAAGCAATTAATTTCCACTACTTACGGAACCACTGCTATTTCCTGGTTCCATACGGGCCAACCATTTGCGAGTGCGCCAATGCTATTCACGCGTACGTTTGTAGACAATAGATTCCCGGGCGATTCGTTCGCTGTGCACACATCGCAATTCACTGCACGCATCGCAGTCTTCGCAATTCAGACCGCATGAACGCATGCGAATGGTGATGCGTTTCCAATTTTTTTTTTTTTTTCTGGAAAGATATTTTTGTGAACTTATTGATGGAATGGAATACTAAAGATGTTACCTTTCTTTAATAAGAATATTATTTTTGGGTGGTGGTACCCTTTAAGGCACATTTTTTTGACTTGCGATTAATTGCAACTCTTTATGCAACCACCCCCCCCCCCCCCCCCCCCCCCCCCCCCCAGGACAGTTTGAATTCAATTTTCAAGTTGTGATTGATGCAACTCCAATTTATGCAGCACCTCCCTAAGCTAATTAGTCTCTATTTTTGTAAGTATGAATTATAATCTTGCTGTTGCTGTTCTTATTTAATCTCCTTTTCCCAGCTCCAGCGTAACAATATCAACAAAACTTAAACATGGCCGTCCCATCCGCATACTGTGACCTCGGAAAGTCTGCCAGGGATATCTTTGGCAAGGGATTTGGTAAGTTGGTGAAATCCAAAAAGACCAAGGCTCCGTTTCATAAAACTTTTCCAATCGTTGTAAATCTCCAATCACTGTAATGACTATGTCAACAGCCAATCGGCATGGAGCATTACAGCTGTTGGCATAGTAGTTACAATAATTGGAGAACAATTATAAATGTTTCATGAAACGGGATCCGTTTTTAAAACTGATGTTTAGTTTTAAAGATATAGTTGGAAACTTGGAATTCCAAATCGCAAAATGGCCATCTGAATATGATTGTATTTTAAAAGTTCATGTTGAAGAAACAAGAAAATCTCCTTTTTTATGACTGAAAAAGGCCAGTCTAAGATATTTTCACACAATACTAAAGAGGAAATATCAAATTACACAACTATTTTTGGCCAGTCTAAGATATTTTCACACAATACTCAAAGAGTATCAAATTACAAAACTATTTTGTTTACCAACCATTCATCACTTTCTGCACATGTCAACTAGATCCCTTTAAAAAGTATTGTTTCATTATTACAAATAGAACAAAATATGCAGTCCTTACCACATTATGACAATGTTAAATGTTAGTCTGATATGCCCTTTATAAGTTAGATGATTTGTAAATGTATGACTATGGATTCTTTATGTTTTAGAAGATATCCAAAACTTTTCTTTAGCTTTAACTGCATTTAAGTGACCTTTATGGACAATTGTACGAACAAAAAGTTGCATCAAAAGAAGAATGTGTATCATTCATTTTACATTGTAATAAGTTGCAACTTTTAGAATGTGACATTAACATTGAATTGATAAAAATGAAAATTGAATTAATTTTGTTTAAAATCTATTTCTTCTTGTACCAGGCTTTGGGTTTGTAAAGCTGGATGCAAAGACAACAACGAGCAACGGTGTGGTAAGTTGGACAAATTAACATTTTAAAAAGAAAATATAAAGAATTTGCATTGAAAGTTTCCTTTGTTTGGGCCACACAAAATGGAAAAGAAATTGAATTTACTTGCTCAACTCAATGCAAGGCTCGACATAAAAAGTGGCCTGGGGCCTCAAAAATAAAAACGAGAGATTTTCCTTCAACACAGGATGATTATCTTGCTTCCCGAAGTTCTGTAAATGATCCCTGTAATTGAGAAGTCTGGCATTCTGAACTGCAGGGTGTGCACTGTGCACATTTTTGGACAACTCCCCATATGTTTTTGTACACATTTTTTTCTTCTTGAAGATGCACGTTTCCCGTCTGTTCAAGTTCAAAAGGTTTTTTTATAAAATACATTTCTATACAGCTTATGATAGTGAATTTAGCCTTCAGGGAATAGAAAAATGTGACTGAACAAATTTGGAGGGGAAAAAATGTGCACTATACCTGAGGGAATTGCCCACAAATGTTCCAGTGTGTCAGCAAAATTTGTGAGTCCTCCCTAGAATAAAATGGACATCTTCAGAGAGCCTAAGTTTTCTTTCTTTGTCAATTTTGTTTAAACCGAAAACTCAATGAAGATCCTATAATATGCATATTGTACCTCTTCTGAAAGCTGAGAACATACTGAGCATGAAAAAGTTAATTTTGAAGCCCTAACACCGCCCAGAAAACAATTAAAAGCAAATTTAAAACTCTTATTCTGAACCCCGATTTTCGCCGTTTGACGGCGATTTGGTGCAGAGAAATTTGACGTCACAGGTAGAATAGGCCCAAACCACGGCCGCTGACGGTAGAGCGGTACCCGTTGCCTCCCCCAACGATCCCCCAGTCCAGCGAGCGCGAGTTATGCTGCCCTGCTCAATCGATAGAACGCCGTCCTTGTCAATATCATTTTTCTTGTTAGATTCGACCTGAAATCTGCAAAATCGGAGAATGGTGGAAATGTCTGAAGGAAGTGAAGATTTCAGGCATGGTTTTGAGGTGGAAATCGCGAGTTCGCCAGTATCGACAAAGTTGAATTCGAGTCGCAAAGTCGGGAAAAGGTGCATGGCGTATGGTAGATCGACAAATCTATCACTTTCATGCCCTCTTTGACTTTGACATTATATTGTATTTTTCTCTGTCGGCATTCTAAGCCGACAGTAAAAAAATAACTATAATAATGTCAAAGAGGCCATGAAAGTGATAGATTGGTCGATCTGGCGTATGACTGCGGCAATTGTATAGCGAATTGCACCATGTCCATGCACAGTTTGCCGGGGAAGATGCTGGGGAAAGGGCGCATTAAAACCCGCACTCCGGTGTCGGCACGCTGGCCCGCTAGCTGGCCGTGCCGCGCTCGTGAAGTGTACGAAACACATATTATGTAACGTACCCAAAATCAACTAAATCTTCGAAAATTGCTCAAATAATGGTCATGATTTCAAAGTAGTTATCTGTTTTACCTGTTCTGTGTAACTACTTTGAAATCATGACCAATTTGAGCAATGGTCGAAGATTTAGTTGATTTTGGGTACGTTACATTTGTGTTTTGTATGGTACTCTTCACGAGCGCGTCACGGGCAGCTAGCGGCGTAGCGTGCCGACACCAGAGTGCGGGTACAATAGCCGGTGAACTAGCGCCAAAAATCTCCCAAATCCCGTCATCATTGTCGCCGTCTGATGAATCATTCCTGTCCTCTTCTTCATCTTCTTCGGAAAATCCATTGCGAAACTCAGTTCGAGAGTATTTTCCTCCATTTTCCTCGAAATAAAACTGTCCAGCTCGATCGTACGTTATCAAAAAGCAATACAAAACACCGTATAATGCACGCGCATCGCTTTGCTTGATCAGCTGATCGGCCGGGCCCGTTCTACCGATAACGTCACGATTTTCAGGCCGATCGTTGAGCGAATTTCAGTCTCGGAGACTGCTCACTTTTGCCCCATTTTCGAAGACTTTTTTAGTCAAATTTCAACATTTTTATCGCGGATTAAGTTAATATCCTTAGAAAAAATAACATTTCCTTCACAAACATACCAAATTTTGCCAATTTGAAAGTCAACGAGGGTTCGGTTTAAGCGGTCAGAGACTATTCCTCTTATTCATTCTCTTATATGGAAAAAAAAACTTGCCCGTGTTTCATTGTCCATTAACATAGTGCTGTAACCGATCATCGGATCGGCATGCCGATCACGATCCGATCATACATGATCGGACCGTTTTTGCCGATTTCCGATCATGCAGAAAAAATCGGAAGATCGGATCGGCAAAAAAAAAAAAAAAAAAAAATCTGTTTTTTTCTCTTTGGAAAATGATCCCCCAATACATATTTTGGGAATATAAATGAATACCAAAGCAACATATATCCATATGAATAAGCCCAAGGTAATCTTGTATGGGTATGCTTTCATTTAAAACTGATTACCTCTCCTTTTACAAAATTACTCGCGCCGGTTCTGAGCTTAGTCCCATGTGTTTCTGAAAGGTTACGCCAAATTAATCACATGGGACTAAGCTCAAAATCGGCGTGAGTAATTTTGTAAAAGAAGAGGTAATCAGTTTGAAATGAAAGCATACCCGTACAAGATTACCTTGGGCTTATTAATATGGATATATGTTGCTTTGGTATTAATTTATATTCCCAAAATGTGTTTTTTGGGGATCATTTTCCAAAGAAAAAGAAAAAACAATTTTTTTTTTGTTTTTTTTTTGTTTTTTTTTGCCGATCATCCGATCCCGATCATCGATCCGATTTCGAAGATCAATAAAATTTTGCCGATCCGATCAAACGATCCGATCATCAAGGTCAGTTACAGCACTACATTAACATAATAAGTTATATTGCTTTTAAAGTGCTGGGATTCAACCTTGTTATAGCCTGGTTCATAACATATCCAAATTATATGCAGACTAAAAAGGCAGTTCCTGGCAACCGGAAAGCATTTTGTAGGTTTGCCCATTGAGTAGTAACTAGTCTCGGTCTGTAATTCAGAATGCCTTACTCCAGCATGCTCATCTTACATGTACAGTGCATGTATGACTATGATACCTCAACGTGTTGTAAATGATCTTTGTAATTGAGAAGTCCCCTAATCTATAATGAGTTTCCTTTGCCATTAGAAGTTTCACATGTACACGTATGAGTCATTCAGATACAGCTGCTCTAGTCTGTACAAGTGCATTGTCTTTGTAGGTTCTTAGTGTATTTTTTATCTCGGGGGAAAACATGTTGCATAGTTAGCCATGATTAATTTCATAAGTGCATATTTTGTATAGCTCTATGTGAAACATGTTTTAAATCGGAGCTTATGAGCATAGAATTCACCACAGGATAAATTCACAATTCAAATGACTTTGATAAAGAAATTCGATTCCATATTGGCTTACAATTGCAATTCCTATTAATTCTTTCAAACATGCATATCAGTAGGAATGGTGGGGAAATAAATTGTTTGAAATAACTATACTTTTAGTATGCATGCAGATATTGCAGACATAACTGGGCTAATACATGAATGGTAGTGGAATTGTTATTAGCATACATGTACTTGTTAAAAAACTTGCTGGTAATAAATGTTAGTCTATAAAATGTCATAATTGAGGCCAGGGGTTAGGGGTAGCATCTTTGGTTAGGTGTATCACTGAGAAGTCATCAGTAAAACAACATCTAAAGAAAGGTTATTGCAGCACATTGTGACTATGGTCTAAGGCCCTGCAACCACATGCAAATTGATACTTGGTTTTGATTGGTTTGAACTACTAATAGAGAATACATGCAAGTTATGTTTCATTTTTAGTTGTTAATGAACCAAGGGGCTTAGTAACATTGTCCAAATCCTCAAAATCCAATTAGAACTCCAGCAGTTCCCTCATACCCTGTTGTATTCATATTAACAATAAAAGCATGGGACAGGTTTCAGCTTTTATTTCCCTTTCGTTAAAAAGATATTTACGATTTAAGTGTTCAGATGTTAAATTATCCACTGGACCGTCAAAACCGTGTACAAAGTGAGTGCAATGAGTTAGTGATTATCACTTTGCATGTTTGCTCATTACTCGGCCATACAGCGTCCGTTTAACTTGAAATTTGTACACAACACCCAGTGGACATATCATATTAACAACAATATGTATGTATCAACCACTCATCACTTTTTGCACATGTCAACAAAGTTAGTAGATCCCTTTAAATGTTAAATTTACAATCTAAATATATCTGTTTGTTCCTTCTTTCCCCAGGGGTTCACTGTATCAGGATCATCAAGCAACGATACAGGAAAGGTTGATGCCAGCCTGGAAACAAAGTATTCATGGAAGGAGTATGGTACGTACAACTGACAACTCAAATAACTTTTTGAATTTTTGAGGAACTCCACGTTTCTAGAAAGTACCCAAAACCTTTCCATAAATCCTGTGTAACGGGTCCTTTAGGTAATCTCGCTTTTGGTGTACAGATTCTACTAGGATTCAAGCCTGAGCTTCTAGACCACTTCCATTTTACTTCACTGGCTTTATATATTGGGATAAATAATTTTCAGCACGTTTTTGTTCTCTTTGTGTTTATATAATAAGGTTTAAGAAGGCCTTTATTTTCAAAAGAAACCTGCATTTGATTTGTCCTCTGAACGCTTCTTAAATTGATGTAGACTTGCCCCCAAAAGGTTGTAATTTAATTCCAAGGAATTTTAGATACTAATAACTTTGCCATTATGCTTTAATTTCTTGTCCTATTCAATCCCATACAGTAGGTATTTCATTCAAAGAAAAGTAGAACACAGACAATACAAACAAAGTGTTACAAAAAGTATTGAAAGATGTCAAAGAACCTTGTATACTGTTGAAAAGTCATGTAATTCTTGCTGTAAAGGTCGTGGAAATTTACTTGAAAATAATTGTATGAACCCTCCTGTCTATTCCGTAGGTCTTTCATTCAAGGAGAAGTGGAACACAGACAACACACTATCCACAGAAGTCACCATTGAAGACCAGATTGCACAGGGCCTCAAGGTCACCCTCGACACAAGCTTCTCACCTCAGACTGGGTAGGTTCACCAACAGTAAAACCCGTCTATAAATGGGTTTGACCACTGTAGAGAGGCGGTCACTATAAACGGGTTGTACTTGTATAACACTTAACTGCTAGGGTTCTTGTCTAGGGGTAGCAGCTATTCGAGTCACAATCAAAGACCAGATTGCACAGGGCCTAAAGTCACCCTCGATGCAAGCTTCTCACCACAGACTGGGTAGGTACACAACGGTAAAAACCGGTCTATAAATGGGTTTGACCATTGTAGAGAGGTGGTCACTATAAACGGGTTGTATAACACATTGCTATTGAGTCACAATTGAAGACCAGATTGCACAGGGCCTCAAGGTCACCCTCGACACAAGCTTCTCACCACAGGCTTGGTAGGTACACCAACAGTAAAACCTGTCTAGATAGGGGTTTGGCCACTGTAGAGAGGTGGCCACTATAAACGGGTTGTCTAACACATTGCTAGGGTTCCTGTATAGGGGTGGCCACTATTGAGTCACAATTAAAGACCAGATTGCACAGGGCCTCAAGGTCACCCTCGACACAAGCTTCTTACCTCACGACTGGGTAGGTACACAAACAGTAAAAACCTGTCTACAAAGGGGTTTTACCATTGTAGAGAGGTGGTCACTATAAACAGGTTGTATAACTCTTAATTGCTAGGGATCATGTACAGTGGTGGCCCTTATTGAGTCACAATTGAAGACCAGATTGCGGCCTCAAGGTCACCCTCGACACAAGCTTCTCACCTCAGACGTGGTAGGTAAAACATTTACACTAGGCCTGAAAATCTTGTTGGTTTTTCTGGCCTTGAAATCAAGGAAAATTTAGAAATTATCTGATGGGTCATGCAAGCTTCCACACTAACCTTCTTTTTGATTACCCAAACAGATAATTTACTTGCCCACAAAAACCAATGTGAAGCAAAAGAAAAATGAATCGTATTAGATAGCTCCATCTATGTGGTCACTAAGGCAGGTTGTTGGTGGAAAGAAAACATGAGGGCGTGGGGCGCTTTATTAAATTTGAGTAGAGTTCCATGCAAACAGATTTTATTCTACTACTTTCATGCAGACAAGCTTTAAAAAGGTGGCCCTTGAAAAATAATTGTTGATTTTTCCCCCCATTTTGCTTATCGTTCATACATTTTTCTCCCTCTCCCTCTCTTCCCCCACAGCAAGAAGAGCGGTCAGATCAAGACCGGCTACAAGAGGGATTACATCAACCTCACGACAGACGTCAACTTTGACTTTGCAGGACCAACCGTCAACAGTACTGGTGTTGTAGGGTGAGTCAAATTTGTTCGCTCATTTGTTTCTTTTTATTAGTTTGTGAAGAAGTAATTTCTTCATACCACTCCAGGGTCCCGTAACATAAAGATTCACGATTAATTGTACGATTGATCAGGTTGTGAAGAACCGTCTTGGTCTTCATCGACCATGAAGTAATTTCTTCATACCACTCCAGGGTCCAGTAACATAAAGATTCATGATTAATTGTATGATTGATCAATTGATCGTACGACCAATTGGTGTTATCTTTTATGTCGCAGAGCCCTGAATAGTGCATGGGAAATTGGGAAGACTTGAAAATGGTGGTTGCAAGTTGTGTGTTAATTTTGCGTATGAAAGGTTTTTCCCAGGCCAGCAGCCCAAAATACATATAGGGTTGCCAATGGTATTGAATTTGCCATAGATTTGACACATTCAGAAAATTCTTAAAATGGTGTTGAGCAGGTTTCTGAAGTACCACTCTTAAACATGGGCTTGCCGTATGTAGCTAAATTGTTATAAATTTTACATCAGACAGTGCTTTGTGTTGCAAGTCTTCAAATGCTGCTCCTTATATCAAGTGCTTGATTGAACTATACATTTCATTTTTATTTGTTGCTGGTACAACAAGCCAGTTATGACCTGTTATATTGTAATAACGGGTCTTATCAATAAAATAAGGTGATGGTATTTTACCAAATGTAGGTCAAATACTGAATACTTAGTGCTTGTTTGAAGTGTAGAAAACATTGTAAACCTATGAGCAAAGCCCGTTGCATAAGAAGTCCTAATCAAATGCAGTTCAAAAAAAATATTTGCATTTAGGCCAATCTGATTTCTGTATTTAAGAAGTGTTTAAGTGAAATAAAGCAATTAGGTTTGCTTTGTACTAAACTTTTGGATACAGCCCATTGTCAGATGCATTGTAATTTGATTTGATGTTACATGTCTGTTCCCTGCTAATTATGATTTACTTGCGGGCTCGTGGCATTTTATCCCCAGATATGGTAATGATAAGTGGTTAGAGGTATTTCATTTTAGGGTCCATTTGAAAAATGTTTGCATAATTTTGACCGGCTATAGCAAAACCCGGCACTTGTTGGTAAAAATCAAAATGTAGATTTGTATACCATTGCAAAGGCCTTATCACAAGCTTTCAATTGATGCTTTGTTCTAACTAATTGGTCAATAATTGGTGAAGATATGATTGTTTTAATTTTACAATCATAGGTCTTTTACACACATTGTGTGAACTTCTTCAAAAACATGAATTACTGACAAGTGCCAGGTTTTGCTTTAGCCGGTCACAATTTATAATGCATCATAATTTATAATATTTGACATATTATTTTTATGCAGATATGAAGGATGGTTAGCCGGTTTCCAGGTCTCCTTCGACACTGCGGAATCAAAACTTAAGAAGAGCAACTTTGCACTCGGCTACAAGACCGGTGACTTCCAACTGCACACAGCTGTCAACGACGGATCAGACTTCACCGGAACCGTCTACCAGAGAGTCAACGACAGCATGGAGACAGCCATCAACGTCGGCTGGGCCTCAAACACCAACACCACCCGCTTTGCCCTGGGCGCCAAATACGTCCTGGACTCCGACGCCAGCATCAACGCTAAGATCAACAACAACAGCCAGGTCGGACTTGGCTACACACAGGCCATCAGGCCAGGTGAGTTTTCCAATGATTAATGATAGAAATTAATGTTTTTTCCTTGTGGCACAGTGGGGCAAGTAAAAACCTGGCCCAATATTCATGAAACCCCACTAGCTCAGTTCCTTGCTAAGTGTATTTTTAATGTGCAGTTAATTGAACAACAAACAGTTTCCTAGTCCCCAACTAGGGTTAGCTGGGTAAGCCTTAGGTACACACTTAGTTAACCCTAGTTCGCAACTAAAATATCTTGTGTTTAATTCGAAGCCACGCCATCCAAAATAGACTTGGCAAGGAACTAAGCTAGCAGGCTTTCATGAATATGGGCCCTGATTTTTCATTCTTTACTGCCCCAAAAACTTTCAGGTTTTGGGCCAGTAAAGTAGTGGCCAAAACAAAGTAAATATTTTACATTCTGTTATATTTGGTTGCCCATTGGAGCAAGTGCAAGGTATTAATGAAATTTTTGTGGCCCAAAGCTATTTGTAGTGGCCCCGGGTCAGCGGGAGTGTGCCAATTCCAAGCGTCGCTACAGTGCTCGAAATTAGCATAGGCCTGCTGGTCTGGGGCCACTAAAAAATTGGCTCCAGGCCACCAAATTTCACTGATCCTAAATTCTACTGGCCCGTTTGGGCAACCAAATTTAACAGAATTTGTTAAGTTTTTTTTTGTTTGGGGCCACCAGATTTAGGTTTCGGGCCACTCAAAGTTGAACAATCTTGTTTTTACTTGCCCGACAGGCGACAGGGTCACAAGGCAAAAAGGTTAATTTATAGCATGCAGGTTTAAATGTGTTACTATGGTGACTCCAGTCTTGTATTCGTGCCTGAACAATCATCTCTGGAGTACTACCATGCAGACAACCATGTCCATCGGGGACAGCTTCCCGTTGTCCTGGGCTCTCAGCCAGTAGCTAGCTGGCATTCCTTATGGTAGTTTTTTTGATGGTACAAAGTCATTATATCAAGGATGCAGTTGTCTTTTCCGAACAACAATTTATTCAAGTAAAAAATTCTCTGATAATTAAAAAATCTTTTAACGTTTAGGTGTGACAATATTGCATTATTATGTTATGTGCAAACAAATTGGCAGACTGAGTCTAAAACAGTTCATTTCAAGTAGTCTATGATTAATCTTAAATTCCAGGGGTTTTTTTCTTCCTTTTTTTAATAGATTTTTTAACCTAAAAATTATATTATCCAAATGTTAGGCCAAATAGAATGTTCAACATTTTATTTTTAGGAGCACAATTAGCACTCGGCTTGCGAGCTCATGATTATTTTCCCGGATTTCTCACATGGTGCTGAATATATTCGTACTGCCAATGTAAAACATATTTCTAACTCTGAATTTATTTTTATTTTTTAATTTCCACAGGTGTGAAGCTGACCCTCGCTGCCCTCGTCGACGGCAAGAGCCTAAACCAAGGTGGACACAAGCTCGGCGTTGGAATTGACCTCGCGGCGTAATGCTTAAATTCGGTGCCACGATATTGACCCGCCCGATTCTATTCAATTAAGACCCCTAGGAAAACCAAAATGCTATGTATGTACGAGTGTAAAATAATGATTCATGTTTCCCTTTGAAATGAATGGGTGGGAGACGGATCAGTATTTTTACTTTGTGGAAAAAATATATGAACGAAGAAAACTAGAACGGTTTGGTTGCAATGCGATTGAGTGATATGAGCAGGTTTAGAGCTGTGCTATTTCTTATGTATTGGGTACAGTTTCCCTTTATCTCATTGCAGTTATGTAATGCCAACAGCTGTAAGGCTTTATGCACTTGGAAATTGATTTAAATTAATAGTGGAATCACTCATGAAACCTGTGTACCAATGCCTTACAACTGTTGGCTTGCAAATGTTTTTATCCTGCCATATATTCACTAAGGAACTAGACATCTTAGCTTGCAACTTTCCTATCCCCTTTTTTTCAAACAATGGATCACTCTTTCTCCGGAATAGCATTGAATGATTCATGTGGAATTTAATTCAAACGCTTTCCAAGAAGTAGTGGCTTAGTGCTTTACAAACCTGGGTGGGAGAATTTTTTTCAGGAATTTCTTGCATAAAAACCTTCCCAACTAACATTTCATTAATCTATATATAATCAATCATAACCTCCAGGGTGGAAGGATAATTTAAGAGTATATATATTATATATTAACAGATTTGTAGCCTCCTGAATCTCTTTGTGTGACTGATGTTCTTCTAATGTAGTATTTCGTAGTTGTAAGCTTTCAAATGATTTTCCTTGTGTATTATATGGCGACTCCTTTGTGGAATTTTGATCAGTGAATGTATAAAGTACACTTCAAGGAAAAGATATTGAAGAAAAGGGGAGGATATTTGTTCATTCAGCATTTGGGTAATTGCAGAATTGAATAGATCAGAATGCAAGGGTTGGAAATGGAAAAAACAATTCTTCAGAAAGGACAAAATAACAAATCAAAGAAGTTTTAATGTGACCACCAGTGCTATCTCCCAAGCCGTGTAATTATAAGTCCGAGCTCGCTCACTTTTTTTAAACGGGAGACTTTTTAAGGGTTTCTTGTGCAAAATATACATGAATAAATGAGTTGTGCATTGTTTTCCCTGGATTGTGTGTATGCAACACTTTATTTACATGAAGAAGAAAAAAAAAAGTATAACTGATGTAGAAAAATGACTGACTGACTTGTTACCGACTATTGGTGGGAATAAAGTCTTTGATCAAATCGGTCATCAAATTTTGAGTATTTTGTGCATTTATTTACTTGTGTGTCCTGCTTAGATCAGTATATTTTGTTTGTACACATAGGCTTTCCCCCTATCCATACCATACAAATGATAAAAGTTCAGGGTCCTGTTGCAGATTGTAAAGTTGCAATTAATTGCAAGTCAGAAAATTTGCGCATATGAACCAATCAGATGTGCGCATTTAGTCACATGATCTGACTTGCATTTAATTGCAACTTTACATCTCTTTCTGCAACAGGGCCCCGATCATCTAATTTTTAAAAAGGGTTAAATTATATACCGTATCCCTAAACGAATATGAAACAGAGTTTGATGGTTAATTCCTCATTTATTAGGGTTCTTTAAGTGCACATAATTGCAAAGCTAATTTTCTTTACTTTCATACGAAACCATAAACAATTATCAATAAATCACACATGATTGACTACAGACTGGGATAAAGGGATAGTTTTGTTTTACTGAACTAACGTTCAGCAACCAAAACCTGCACAATAACATTACAAACTAATAGTTATTACCATGCTTGGAAGGTATAACAAATTACAAAAGAAATGTCAAATTTGTAAGAGCATACAATTTCAATGACGGATTAAACTTCATTTGACCAAAATCGGTTCAGAAACTGCTGAAATATCCATAAACATAACCATTTGTAATACTTCTGGGGCCCCACAATTATTCAATAATTTTGAACCAGCCGGCTTCTGCTTTACACAAATTTACAAAAGGGGTTTTTAATCACATGCACAATATTTTATTTTAAATGGTTGAAACCAATTACTTTTTTGAGAGCACCCTCTTGAGTTTTGATGGCTCTTTTTTAATAACAGGCTTTTGATTTTGTTTGTAATTTTGTATTCCTTTTAATTATTTTAAATGGTTATGTTTATGGATATTTCAGCCGTTTCTGAACCGATTTTGATCAAATAAAGTTCATTCTGCCATTAAAATTGTATGCTCTTTCAAATTTGACACATAGTCTAGTCGGATTTCTGGAAAATGTGCATGTAAGGAGCATTTTGGGGTAAAAGTTGGGAACCAAGCTATTTTACATAATTTTGGGGTGCTGAATCCGATTGACCCGGTTCCCAAGCAAAATTCTGATTTGTTGACCATCTAATTTGCATATTCAAAATGGCCGCCAAAATTGCACTATTTTGACTTCATAAAAACATGTTTCTTTGATAACTCTAAAACTAGGTGAGTATTTCAGGGTAAAAGTTGGAAACCAAGTCATTTTGCATAATTTGGGTATGCTGAATCCGGTTAGTCCGGTTTCCAAGCGGAATTTTGAGGTTTTGACCACCTAATTTGCATATTCAAAATGGCCGCCAAAATTACACTATTTTGACTTCATAAAAACATGTTTCTTTAATAACTCGAAAACTAGGTGAGTATTTTGGGGTAAAAGTTGGGAACCAAGCTATTTTGCATAATTTGGGTATGCTGAATCCGATTAGTCCGGTTCCCAAGCGGAATTTGGAGGTTTTGACCACTTAATTTGCATAACCAAAATGGCCGCCAAAATTACACTATTTTGACTTCATAAAAACATGATTCTTTAATAACTCTAAAACTAGGTGAGTATTTCAGGTGAGTATTTCGGAGTAAAAGTTGGAAACCAAGCTATTTCACATAATGTTGGGGTGCTGAATCCGATTAGCCCGGTTTCCAAGCAAAGTTCTGAATTTTTGACCATCTAATTTGCATATACAAAATGGCCGCCAAAATTACACTATTTAGACTTCATAAAAACATGTTTCTTTAATAACTCTAAAACTAGGTGAGTATTTCGGGGTAAAAGTTGGGAACCAAGCTATTTCACATAATGTTGGGATGCTGAATCCGATTAACCCGGTTCCCAAGCAAATTTCCGAGTTTTTGACCATCTAATTTGCATAAACAAAATGGCCGCCAAAATTACACTAATTTGACTTCATAAAAACATGTTTCTTTAATAACTCTCAAAGTATGTGAGCAAATCATTCACTTTCAAAGTCTATACCCATATTTGGAATGCCACTGAATATGAGTAAGACATATTTGATGGTTTTAGGCTATACCTTATTTGGTAATATGTAAATTAGTGGCCGCCATTACAGAGAAATAATATAAAAGAGTGGATATTCTAGTTCACAAGTGACATACTATTGTAACAGTCAATGCAGTCAGTGTTTATCTATTGCTTTATATATACAAAAACAAAAACATGCATAATCATAATTTGGGGATTTAAGATCATATCGCACTTATAAGAACAAATAATGGTAATTTACTTAGCTAAGTTCGGATGGTCAAATGTTGGACGGTACGGGTAAGTAGTTTGCCGAAAACCAACAATACTAATTGTTTAGTTAGATGAACATAATTTCCATACAGAAAAAGTATGCCTAAGTTATAATATTGCATTTGTTTCCCCTTAAATAACTGTTTAAAAGAAGAGTCACGAACATGTGGATGATTTGTTTTCAGTTACAAAAGTTATATTCGATAGTGTTTAACTTGTGACAATTTTTGGTTAAGGAACCCATGCAGATGTTTTGGAGATCTTGACAATTCATCAAGTACAAAACCTCTCAATTAACCTGTTTTTCCTTGATAACTTTTCTGCAATAAATCAGTTACCCAGATATATGGTAACATGATAAATAGTGCACATCAAATCACTCATCTAGTTTGCATAATTTGAATATATATATATATCTCAAACAAATGTTTAAATTAGGTTCAGACTATTCCGTATTCTTCTACGGTATCATACGAACTATACTGAACAACAAAAATCATATCTTAATTCTAGGATTTTAGATCATGTCGCATATATATAGAACAAATAGTGATCACCTTGTTAGTTTACATACAATTATACAGATCATTATCAAAAGGCAATATTTTATGACAAGTTGATTAACTTTGCTGAGATTTGATGGTCAGAACATGTTGGGTGGTAGTTTGCCTATCGCCATGATAACCAACAGTTCTTCTACATGTATATAGTGAACCGGTTTTCCTTAATAACTTTTTTTGTTGTAATAAATCAGTTACCCAGATGATTTCTTATAAGAATGAATATACCAATAGGCAATCAATTCTAAAAAGTCAACAGGCGAATGTTGTGAAGTAGCGAGTTTCAAGTTCAATTTTCTTAAACTATTGCAATCACGCAGTTAAATTCACGTATAGAGAGAGACGTCAATTCATAATCATTCTCCTCAATTAATGATAGGAAATGTTACAGTATTAATCACTTCACCACAAATTGTGATACAAGGAGTTTGACTATCAGTCTGTTGATGACATGCACACATTGTTGTGCAACGTAATCCGGCCTTGTTGCATTTGCAACGTTGCATCCTACACTGTTTCTTGCATGCACAAGATATCATTTCCAAGCAACATTTTGGGATGGGGCTCAATGACAGCAGAACTGGGTGTAGTCCTGAATCAGTATAGCTCGATCACATGTCTGCTGTCGCAGGGAGTTCGGGTATGGCACAGTGAGCATTTCTCCAAACCATTGTTTGATAGTGTATCCTCATAAGATGTAAGCGAAGTGCATCACTCGTTGGAGACATTGATTCTGGCTTCCAAGTTTTGGAGAACAGTACATGTCTTGCTGCATCAACAGAGTCTGAATAAGGAGGTGGTATCACATCCAGTTAGGGCATGAAATGATAACATATTTGCTGCTGAATCTTGTGGTAAGTTGCTGAAAACGGCTTTGATTGGTATGTATTTCCTCCTCGTTGATGTCCCAGACATCATCCATAGGTGTTTGCACTTTACATGTGGGAAGAAGACACCAGAAGCACAAGAACATCAGTGTCCCTTGATGCAACAACAACTGAATCATCTTGGCAGTGCACAGCATGTAACACCATCCTAATGTCAGCTTCTTCGTGCGTGGCTATGAGTTGAGTCAAGTTAGTGGTTGTCTTTGATGACCTAGCTTCACGTTCCTCTCTTAATCCCCCAGCAACAACAATATCCTTATCCTGGGAGCAAAGCTCCTTCGATAAGAACTGTGCGGGATCAGCCTTGTTGTCGTGAAGAGCCAATTACAGTCAGTCCAGTTCTTTGGAAGGGGCACATCTCGACCTTTAACAACACGTCTAATTGGTTGCGCTGCTTTGGTACGTCTTGTCCTTGTGGCACCCTTGATTGTTTCGTCTCTGTACCTATCAAGCACAATATCTATGCGCTGGAAGTGGGAACCTGCCTTCAGTACTGCTCGCACATATGTATCAGTAAGGTCCCCAAATGTCACTGCCTTGTTAGACCTTCCAAGAGCTACTACTATGCCTGTCCATCAATGATTAGACTAGATGACAAGTATTGAAGATCAAGATATTCTGGACAGGTAACATCTTTGGTAAGCCCATCTGCAAGAAGCGATTTGTTTCCAGTACGGAGTGCTCCATTCGTATTGGCAAGAGATATTTGAACCGGAAGGAGCTCATGTCTTAGGACAGCTGTCAACTCAACAGGCCGACCTGCCTCGTAAGCAATTACAAGGCGTTGGAGCACATTTCGGTCTGCTTTCAAGATAGTTCTGTTGCCCTTGTCTTTTTAAGCTTTCACCACTTCATACAATGATGCAAATGTCTTGGCCTTACTTTTGTGTAGAGGTGCATGGATTTGAACGTTTGGTTTGTCAACTTGGTCATGTTCGTCGGGTACAAGCATTCTCTCTACGAATGCATTCAACTTTGCTTGACCAAGTTCCTTTGCATGGAGTAAAGACTTTTGGATAGTCTCTGTTGCTAAGTCTGTTGTCACCACATTTTGCAAGGTGAAACGGAGGCAAACATGTTGAATCCCTTGAACGCAGTTACCAATGCCATTTCATCATCGTTGTCTCGCTTTTGCCTTGCCTTGGTGGCTTCATAGTGACGTCGATTACTGCCAGGATGGTAGTTGTATATGTCATACGTTTCAGCCGCTATGGTTGACTTCAGATTGAAGGAGAGAGCCTATCTACACAGTGCTGATGATGTATATTTGTGATGCCAATTATTCCACCTGCTTTCTTTCCAGTACCGTTTATCCACTCCATTGCTTGGTCTGGGTCAACTTGGTTGAACTTTTGGAGGGTACATTTGACAACAAAGTTGCCTTCTTAAAACTCTGACAACACTGGTTGTGGAAGCTGTTGCATCTCAGCTACGTACACGGGACCCAATCTGGCATAATTCAGATGGTCATACCGCATGAAGTAGGGCAACATCAATGTGAAGGAATGCAGATGGAGTTCCCAGATGCCTTCACGCTGTGCTCGTGTGAATTGGAGTAGTACCGATACAATTTCAATGTAGCTCCACCAGAAGACAAAGTTCACATCATCAGCTTTACTCCTATAGTGAAGTCAGTAAACAGTTTGTGAAACCGCTCTTGTTTCAGACAAACTATCAGTTCCGTGATCCTTTCAGGGTTGGCAGACAGCTGGTCATGGTATGAGCTGTCTGATTCTGCTGCAAAAGAGAGCAATTCTGGCAGCAATATCTGCCAGAGAGCTTGCAATGCTTGAAAGGCCTTTCCTGACAAGACTAGCTGCACAGTACCCTCTCCTAGCAGGCCACACTTCAGCTAAACCATATCCGGCCATGTAATAGTCTTAAGGAAGTTCATTGATGTATGACGTCCACCAAGGCGAGGGATCAGTTTCTTCTTGTATTCTTTGACAGACCACTTCAGTTCCATGAGTTTACAGAATAGAGCTTGGTCCACTCGGTTTACTAGCTATAATACGTTGCAAAAATATATCTCTTTTTATCTAAATTTTATCTAAAATGGCGGCCACTAATTTGCATATTTTACAGTATTGTATACCATTAAATACGTTGAAAATGTTTTAATCATGTTCCTTGCAAGATAACATAGCTATGGACATTTCATGTGTTAGAATAGCTTGTTTAGTAACAAAGTTATTCACAAAACTAGATTATAGTATGTCAGTGAGTGTTAAATTGTCGGCCATTTTGTTTATGCAAATTAGGTGGTCAAAACCTCAAAGTCCCGCTTGGAAACCAAGCTAATCGTATTCAGCATACTCACATTATTTTAATAAGACCGGTTCCCAACTTTTCTAAAAGAATACACTGCTGCGGTGCAGCTTGGTTTTCCTGCTATAATACGTTACAGGAAATATATCTCTTTTTAAATTTTATCTAATTTTATCTAAAACGGCGGCCACTAATTTGCATATTTCCCTACATCGTATACCATTAAAAACGTTGGAAATGTTTTAATCATTTTTCTTGCAAGAAATAACATAGATATGGACATTTCACATGTTAGAACAGCTTGTCTAGTAGCGAAGTTATTCACAAAACTTGATTGTAGTATGTCAGTGAGTGTTAATTTGGCAGCCATTTTGTTTATGCAAATTAGGTGGTCAAAACCTTAAAATTCCGCTTGGGAACCGGGCTAATCGGATTCAGCATACCCAAATTATGCAAAATAGCTTGGTTCCGAACTTTTACCCCGAAATACTCAACTAGTTTTAGAGTTATTAAAGAAACATGTTTTTATGAAGTCTAAATAGTGTAATTTTGGCTGCCATTTTGTATATGCAAATTAGATGGTCCAAAACTCAGAACTTTGCTTGGAAACCGGGCTAATCGGATTCAACACCTCAACATTATGTGAAATAGCTTGGTTCCCAACTTTTACCCCAAAATACTCACCTAGTTTTAGAGTTATTTAAGAAATTTTTGTTTTAAAGTCAAAATAGTGTAATTTTGGCGGCCATTTTGTTTATGCAAATTGGGTGGTCAAAACCTCAAAATTCCACTTGGGAACCGGACTAATCGGGTTCAGCATATGCAAAATAGCTTGGTTCCCAACTTTTACCCCGAAATACTCACCTAGTTTTAGAGTTATTAAAGAAACATGTTTTTATGAAGTCAAAATAGTGTAATTTTGGCGGCCATTTTGAATATGCAAATTAGATGGTCAAAAACTCAGAACTTTGCTTGGAAACCGGGCTAATCGGATTCAACACCTCAACATTATGTGAAATAGCTTGGTTCCCAACTTTTACCCCAAAATACTCACCTAGTTTTAGAGTTATTTAAGAAATTTTTGTTTTAAAGTCAAAATAGTGTAATTTTGGCGGCCATTTTGTTTATGCAAATTGGGTGGTCAAAACCTCAAAATTCCGCTTGGGAACCGGACTAATCGGGTTCAGCATATGCAAAATAGCTTGGTTCCCAACTTTTACCCCGAAATACTCACCTAGTTTTAGAGTTATTAAAGAAACATGTTTTTATGAAGTCAAAATAGTGTAATTTTGCTTGGGAACCGGGTCAATCGGATTCAGCACCCCAAAATTATGTAAAATAGCTTGGTTCCCAACTTTTACCCCAAAATGCTTCTAGGGCCTTATAGAGAGCTCTTTTTCAGAAATCCGTCTAGACTAACATATCTCACAAACAAATTATCGAATACTTGTGGGGCCCCACATTTATTACAAATGGTTATGTTTATGGATATTTCGGCCGTTTCTGAACCGATTTTGATCAAATAAAGTTCATTCTGCCATTAAAATTGTATGCTCTTTCAAATTTGACACATATCTCACAAACAAATTATTTTGTGTAGCGCCCTCTCTACAAAAACTCAACTATCCCTGATGAATATAGATTACCTAAAATCCAAAAGTGCAAAATTATATAGTGTTCCAAATAACTCAATAAAAACACAAGGTTAAAACAAATACATAGGGTGTGCCCCCCCCCCCCCCCCCCCCCCACACACACACAATCAGTCAAGGATGAGGGACAAGTTGGAAGCCGCAGCAGGCACGCGATGTCGCATGAATACATTTTATACAATCATCATTGATGCAATGAGAGTAAAACAAAATCTTGAGAAGCGCCATCTTGAGTTTTCTTCTTGTCAATGTACACAACACAAAACGATCAACACGCATGACCAAGAAGCTTCAATTTGAAGCCTCGTGGTTGGATATATCATAATTATTTTACGTCATTTTTCAAAATGATAAATTGTCAGCTATTTCTCCCCTATTTTTCCAAATAATTCGTGGAAGAGACCTGTAGCCAAAAACATTAGCGGGGCCATGTGAGCACTGGGAACGCGTGACACAGTTATAAATTATAACAAAACTAGCCATATAAACGCGCCCCTTCATAAAACATCGAATGAGAACCGGGGCCCCTATTTATTGTATATTTTGTAATTAATTTATTTCTTTTTACCACGACTATTTTCAACCTTAAAATATCGTGGTCGAGACGTTCAAATTTCAGGTTGAGTTTGCCATAACATCCTTGTAGATATAGGCGTAGTAATGTCAGGCAAATTGCTTGATTGATTTATTGATACAATATTACAAAACAGTTATTAATTTCTTGTATTTTCTTATTTATTCATTTGAATGGGTTGTGCAATGAGCTTTCGGCATAAGCTCGTTATAAGTCTAATACCGAACGAATATCTTTGCAAATTAATAATTTATTCAGAATTGTATATAGTGAATTTAATTTGTAATACAATCATTTCACGAGTTGGAGCACATCTCCAAAGGTTTCTGAAGCAATTTCTTGGATGAAGTTGTTACAAATTTAAAATTAAATACAATCAGAAAAAATCAATGACGTAGCGTGGTCGGACGAAATATTTGTGAGGGCATACATATTGTCCCTTTTTATTTTGTTATTGTATTATTGAGGGGGCATGCGCTGCTTACTGGTATAGCTTACCAATGGACACATGGTCTTTTTGTTGTGAAACCGCCCTGTGCTTGGCCATGCCCAAATATGGCACGCCCATACACTGCAAATCAGAAGGATCTCGCTCCCATTTCCCTAGACGAGGCATTCCAGCACAATGTCAGTCTTACGGCAAAGGCCCGATCACATATCACCGGATAGCGTAAACAGACGCCAGACGAATCGACAATTTGCGAAATAAAATTACCAGTGGTGAAAGTCGTCTCCATTGCTTTATGCACATAATATTCCGCCGGATAGAACAACGTACATCGCCTGATAAGGAGCGGACAAGAAACGCCTACGAACGGAGACAAACGGATTGAAAATGTTACTCTCCATATAGGGCATCCGTTTACGCTATCCGGTGATATGTGAATGGGCCTTTAATAAATACTTTTAAACCTCCTTGGTTGCGGTGAAAGCTAAATGACGATAACAGAGAGCGACAAAATGTGGGAGCTAATGCAGTACAGCTGCCGATACCAATGGGCGTAAAACACCCCTTATCAAAAAAGGTCAATGTAGGAGGGTGGGGGATGGAGTGGACAATTACCCCCATTGTGTAGGTTTTTGCCCCCCCCCCCCCCCCCCCCCTGCTCCCTCTCACAAGTCACATGTGGCGTTACTGGGGCGTTACTGGCTGGGGTGGGGGCACGATACAAAAGGGGGAAGGGCCGAGGGGGTGGAATCTTACAAATTGGAAAGAAAGATTATTCTAGTGAGTGTGACAATGGGCCGTATGCATAAAAACAAGCAATTGCTTATAAGCAAATGCTTTAAGCACAAGCAAGAGCTTGTCAAGCAAAAGATCAAGTTCAAGCAATTGCTTAAATTCGTATGCACAAGCCTTTGCTTGTGCTCAAACCTTTTGCTTGCACTGCCAAGCAATTGCTTACGTGTTGGACAAAGGATCGTTACGGTTGTGCGAACATCGCACTGCAGGGCAACAACGCTTCGTGCCCGACCTGGCAGCAGTATTTTTTATTACGCAAATAGGGGGGAAACAGCGCGGAGCATCAGGGGGGTTTCTGTGCAGATCGATGGACAAAAATTGCCGTAAAAAGTCTAAAATAACAGGAATTTGATCACAACATAACCTCTGGAATATGGAGCTTGAAATCATCCTGAAACGGTACGAAAAATTGATCCTTAAACGCGAATGCCCTGAGTAAGCAAGAGCTCAAGCTGGTCTGGATGTGCTTGAAAAAACGCAAGCAATTGCTTATCAAGACAACTAAAAGGTTCGTTTTATGCATACGGTTTTAAGCAATTGCTTGTTTGGTAAGCATTTGCTTACGAGCAGTAAGCAATTGCTTGTGCTTGTAAGCAAATGCTTTTGCTTGCAAGCAATTGCTTGTTTTTATGCATACCGATTCAAGCAAAAGGCTAGCACAAGCAATTGCTTGTTTTTATGCATACGGCCCAATGGGCCGTATGCATAAAAACAAGCAATTGCTTATAAGCAATTGCTTCAAGCACAAGCAAGAGCTTGTCAAGCAAAAGATCAAGTTCAAGCAATTGCTTGAATTCATATGCACAAGCTTTTGCTTGTGCTCAAACCTTTTGCTTGCACTGCCTAAGCAATTGCTTACGTGTTGGACAAAGGATCGTTACGGTTGTGCGAACATCGCACTGCAGGACAACAACGCTTCGTGCCCGACCTGGCAGCAGTATTTTTTTCTTACGCAAATAGCGGAGAAACAGCACAGAGCATCAGGGGGTTTCTGGGCAGATGGATGGACAAAAATTGCCGTAAAAAGTCCAAAATAACAGGAATTTGATTAAGTATGAAATCACAACATAATCTCTGAAATAAGGAGCTTGTAATCATCCTGAAACGGTATGAAAATTTGATCCTTAAACGCGAATGCCCTGAGTAAGCAAGAGCTCAAGCTGGTCCGGAGGTGCTTGAAAAAACGCAAGCAATTGCTTATCAAGACAAGTAAAAGGTTCGTTTTATGCATACGGTTTTAAGCAATTGCTTGTTTGGTAAGCATTTGCTTACGAGCAGTAAGCAACTGCTTGTGCTTGTAAGCAAAAGCTTTTGCTTACAAGCAATTGCTTGTTTGTGTGCATACCAATTCAAGCAAAAGGCTAGCACAAGCAATTGCTTGTTTTTATGCATACGGCCCATTGTGTCGACACACTCAAAAAGTTTGGAGGGCGCCCTCTCTGTTCTAATCCTCTCCGATGTATAATAATTAAATATAAAATTTATATATTTATATTTATATATATATTTATTGATATTTCAACTGTTTCTGAACCGATTTTGACATGTTTGTGTATACTAGCGTTTATTGTGTATTTCTTTTTAGGGGCTACATCTCTCACGATGTACTGTAAACACTGTGAAAATATAAAACTATAACATCATGTACACAGTACAGTATCATAAACATAATGCTTTGTTGTAATTATGTCTCCTTTACACAAAATATGTATATTATACTATGCTGTGATTATTTCCTATTTCCAATGAGAGCAATAGATCTTGACCAAATTATAAAGACAAGTCGTGAAACACAAAAATACAGCAAACTGAATTTTAGGAACCGAAACCTGCACTAGTAAATAACATTACAAACTAATTGTTATAACTCCACCATGACCGAAAGCTATAACAAAATTACAAACGACTACTGTAAGTAAAAATTCAAGATAGTCATTAAATCACAAGAGGGTGCTCTCTAAATAAGCATTGGTTTCAACCATTTTTAAAAATAAACAATTGTGCATGATAAATTATTAAATATATAGAGAGATCATCAACAACTATTCAAAAACCTCTTGTGTAAATTTGTGAAAAAGGTTACCGGTAAGCATTTTATATATTTTTTTCTCAAATCATCGAATAAATTTATTCCGATTGGATATATTTATTGATATTTCAGCTGTTTCAGAATCGATTTTGATCAAATAAATTGTATTCTATTTATGCTCTTTCAAATGTGACACTCAGTTTTTCATTACCTCACAAAAAAAAAAAAAAAATCATTTCACGAAGCGCCCTCTCTACCAAAACTCTTTTAGAAAGATTTTTAGAAACATTTTAGCCTCTGAAGAAGATTCTGCTAGGATCGAAAATTTAAGCCATATATTGACTCTCATTTTTATTACACAGGCGTTATTATAATAGATAAACGAGTCCAGCAGTATTTTGCATCAGTAATATTTTAGAAAATCAAATGGCGATAAGATTTACTCCACCACTACATGCACTGCCACAATCATCACTACTACAACCACCACCACGACCACCATCATCATCATTATTATCATCATCATCATCATCATCATCATCATCATCATCATCATCATCACCATCATCATCATCATCATCATCATTACCATCGTCATCATCATCATCATTACCATCGTCATCATCATCATCGTCATCATCCCCACCCATCATCACTGCCCTTAGCATCGTTCGCTAACGAAATGTGCACTCCATGTGCAATGCAATTATTTATATAATCAATGATTATTGATTATGTTTATGCAACTCTTTTGTTTGACTAAACAAAAAAATATCATGGAATAAAATAATTTAATAAATATTTACGAAGTACAACTAGAACCAGATGCAGACGACATAAAGAACAAACATAATGTGACTTTCGCATTTCAGATTCGCTCACGTTAACCAGCGTCATAAGTGTCTTCTTTCTTGCATAAAAAAACAATTCGAGATCTATTTCTAGTGCATTTATTGATGTTTTAAGTATTATGAATATAATTTTACTAGTAAAAGTGAATGCAGAGATAGGTATTTATTGCATTTTCCCCGGTATACAATACAAAATATATCAGTACAAGAACATAAACCTCCTTTTCACGAACTTGTTCTTTCACATAATGTGACTGCTATTTATTCATTTTATGAGGACACCTGCCTTAATGTTCAGTGGCATAGCTGTCGGATTGGGCACGGGGGCACTGGGGTGGGGTGGGGTAGGGGGGGGGCGGGGGGCACGTGCCCTCCATGAAAAAAAATGACAAACATAATAATTTAAAAAACGTAATTAGGGTCACAATTCGGATAAAACAAAGAAATGCATAGAGTATGCCCCAGTATATTAACGTGCCCCCAATCAGTCAGACCACGCTATACGCCACAGCTAATTTTGTGTTCAGAATCTATATATATTTTGTCAGTACATAAACTGGATGGTGTAAACTAAGTATCAACATATTTCAGGAACGGTACACGCCCCCTTTCTTCACGGTGTATCCGATACCCAACCCAAACCTCCCAGGATTGTTTATAGTAGGTACTAGTAGGGGCATAATCAATGTCAATCAATACGGAGTGTGCATGGGGGAGAGGGGGCGGGAGCAAAGGGGGGAGAGGGGGAGGGGCATTGATTCCAAAGATGATGCAGCTTGTCCTTTGTATTTTCAGCCTTAGCTGCCCTGCTGACCAGTATATATGAGACTTAAAGTAACAGCAATGCAATAATACAGAAATACACATTTTGGTCTGCGACAAATTTGTCGAAATAATTTCTATTAGACAGGCACCTCCATAACTTATTAGACAGAAAAATCCATCTCGTTATGGGGGTCCTTTAATATTATGACGTCATACTATCCCACGGCTGAGAAAGAAAAAAAAATCATCAAAGAACCCTCGAAACATTGGCTGATTTTTCGGACTACTCCAAAATATAGGCCAACTGTACTGGATGCATTCGAACATAATAATGTTGTGTATTATAATATTACCCTTAGGCTTATACTACAGCTACAGGAACCCTTCGCCTTCGGCCTTCGGTCAGGCCTACCAATGATGATGCAAATAATCTTACAAGTTCTGTTTTGTTAATTTTTGTTTTGCTTTTCCGATTTTCAATTTAATTCAATTCAATTCAATTCAATTCAATTCAATTCAATTCAATTCAATTCAATTTAATTTGATTCAATTCAATTCAATTCAATTACTTTCATTTGAGTTTTCAATACTCGGACGGTCGGACCATAAAACTAAAATAAACAGTCAATTTCGTATGATTTGTTATGAAAGCAAAAAATGGGTTTCGGTCCCCATTGAATACAATATTGTACATTGATTTGGGGCCTAATATTCCGTTGCCATAAATAATGACATAAATAGATCAAATTACATATTATATCTCACTGAGGGGTTGGGGTGGGGGCAATAGGCTACTTCACGTGAAGAATAGTTGCCTAACTTGTCCCCGACTTGTCTGCCACAGGTTTATTTGGTGTTATAATTATGTACCCATGAACCGTACTAGTATAAAAGGTACATGTTGCATTTCATCTAATCTGAAATCTAAATCCTGGCTTTATTTACATTTCGGATGAATTGATCCCTACTAGTACAGTAACTTCGTTCACACACACACACTGGTGTTACGCAAGGAATAAATAAACTTGGGGGGCATTAATTTGGCTGACCCCTAAAGTATGGACTTCCGGGAGGACCTTTGGACAATCGGGGTTTGGTGATTGGTCACTGTGAGACCCCCACGAAATATATCACCGACAAGGGCTTACACATAATACACACAGTCTATAGTGGGAGATCCCTTCTGCAAGTGCAAGATACTGCTTACACTGCAGAAGGCATAGGATACCTTCAAGTTTTACAGCTAAGAAATAGGCACACACACAAACACACACAAACGCACAGTCACACGCACAAACGCTCAGTTTGTGACATACTCTGATCGCATGAAAATATGCTGTGTGAACTATGGGGGATATAATTCTAGAGTGAAGCGATGAAGAGTAAAATATGGATACATTTGTAAACAACGAATTTCGCGACAGTTGAACAATTGGGACGTAACGAATGTACTTGGAATAATACTTCAATCTGTGAAATTTATATTTATACGAACAAGCAGTTTGTGCTGCTTTTACTTTACACGTTTTGACAAATTTGGAATAATATATTTCGTTAATTTCTGTGTGACCTGGTGAAAATCGCACACGAATTATACCGGCAGTGCGAGAGCCGCGTAGCGCTGAGTAAAGGGGTCTCCGCTCGCAGACGCCATGGGGGAAGTTATGGCTGCGGATAAGGCCCTGTGGCCGCTGCAGTTTGACATGAATCTGAACGCAACCTCGGCGATCTACACGCCGCATCAGTCCCGGCAGATAATCTCAAGTACCGGCGGTGTCTACTTTTCTTCGAGCGACAACGGTCCAACGAACTATCACCATGCCACGAACAACGGGACGACCAGGATTACCGAGGCGCAACTACGAAACGAGTTCGAATTACAACATAGGACGAACGCGACAACGAACGGCCACCATCACCCGACGTTAGCAGAGCAGTTTAGCTTAGGTTTGACTGGGAATTGGCCAGAGAAATACATAAACGAGGTACATATAAAATATCAATCATTTTGGCGTGTTTAAACACCCATCAATTTCTTATCGAATTTGTTCGATTAATAATCAATTTCTATAATTATATTGTATGTATTAATGTTTATGCAGAGTGAATTATATTATTTCCAGGTAAATTACAAACAAAATTGTGATGAAATATATCGCACAACGCGAAATTCGTTGAGCCAAACTAGTACCCGTATGTTTACGTGAATATGCCCGCACACACGCAGCCGCTCTATGCGCGCGCTTTGCACATCCAGGCCAAATTGAGTCTTATCATTTTCAACGAATACTTGTAATTTCTTCCATTTTGTTCGGATTTTATTGCTGAAATTATTTGTTCGATGTTTGATCATTTCAATAGCATACAATTTCTTAATGTTCTGTTCTGAAATTGTGTAAACTTGTTAATGTTTCCCGAGCTATTTTCACTGTCAACATCGTCATTATATTTGGGTTTATCAATATCATGTTTATAATCATGATAATATAATTTGTTTAACATTGTGATAACTTGACAGTTATTTATATCGTTTTCATGAGAATATATACACTAATATTTTGTGTCAAGATATAATTGTTTTATGCATGAATTCAAGCTAATTCACCCCCAAATGTTAAATTATAATTGTAGTTTTAGGGGAAAAAAAAGTGAACAACATGCAACAACTAATTACATTAATTTGTATATAATACTATTTTTTGAACAGTTTATTACACTTCTTGTAACAGTGCATATCAAACACCATACTAATTTTACAAGCATTTCAAATGTATTGACTGTCCTTTGTATCGGGGCTGTATTACTTTCAATATTTCAAAACAGTATTGTTTTCATTACTTTTTTAAAAGGGAAAATGCGCAATTTTCATCCAGGTTATATAGATCTATAGAATGGCTATCTGAATACAAACTAATTTAGGCCATGAACATAATTATATTATTATAATTATTATATTCCCGCATATTGGGAAATACGTTGGATATATTATGAAGTATCATTTTTAATCTGAAGTTTTAATCATACGAGTACGAGTGAAGTTATCTCTTTCTATTCTGTCCATAGATAGGGAAAATAAACGTTCCACTACTCAGAAATATTACCAAACAATATTATCAAACAATATGCCATAATTTTCTTGAACCCACAAATGTTATTGGAAATATTGTTCTCATGAGAGGTGAAAATAACTTCATGAACGGCGAAAACAACACTGCACGCCTGCTGTGATCAGGCGGTCACTGCATGTCAACACCCCCGAAGTTGACCGTGCAGTGGCTGTGCGTTTTCCGCTGACTGTTTCTGCACCGCACCACGTGTAAAGCCTGCGGTCGACGGTCGGGTTCTGCGCGTGTGTAATATTGTGGCAAATTGCATACAGTCAAGTGCTATTCAATATAATATCCGTGCTATTGTGTGCAATTTGTATAGGGATCTGCCTTCTTAGTTCTATTTCCAGCGGCTCTCTTTACGCGAATTAGCGGCTTTACTATTGACTCTGTTATCGACACAATAGCTCTAATCGTGCATGTAAACTAACTTTTGACCTCCTAACAAAACAAAGTCAAGTGTGCTTTATTATAGAGCGCAACAACCTGTTCTTAAATAACAGTCAAGTGAGGTTTGTAACGCTATTGTTAGCCTTCTTTAGTGAGCAATTACTTATAGGGGGATTGGGGTTGACTTATTATTCCGCTATATCTATTGTAGTATGCCCCGCTATTCACACCCCCTTCCCCCCTTTTATTCATTCTGTCGTATAAAAAAGTTGAAGTTTACCCAATTCTTTACCTTTATTACATTCTTTGCTTTAGTAAATACTTGTTACAACTTACAGCCATTAAGAACCGTGCGAAACTCACAAGTAACGTGGCAAAGTTTTCTCGTTCTTGCCAGATTATTAGCCTAAATTTTGTCTGTGAAATCAAATAAACGTACAAAATCTTGTTGATTTTGAACTGCCGTGCATGACTGTTTTGTGAGCCATAATTTCTTTTATTTGATTGTTGTTGGTGAATGTGGTAGTCTATAAAAGGTTCTATTTAGAAAACACTGAAAGAGTATCATCTCTATTATAATTACAATGTCGGCGTGCACAAATGTGTACACATTCTCCTCTCACTCGGGAGCTTTCACCCAAAGTGGCCAATCGGCCTGGATAATAATTTAACTCGTCATGTTTATCTGTTAGTTTTGTTTTACCCTTTTCAATCTGTAGCGAAATTATCTGATTAATTCAACTCAATTTTGCTGGAAAATATTAGGTTAGAAAATAGAAATATAAGTTAGTTGGTTTAAATACTATGCTGTAGACTACAAATAATATAATAATGTTTATTCATTAATTATTTATTGGCTTAGATACGGACTACATAATTACAGGTTCATACTTAGCCTTAGGGTTATTTTATAATTATGTAGGTAATGTTTATTGAATTTGTAAATGAACAATTTTGTTTAGTTTTGAACGCTGTCTTGAAGTTACGAATACTAGTACTACCGATAGCTTGTTAGCCAGACTAGTTTCAGCTAAACGTGATGAGAGAAATATGAAACCAGAAGACATACCAATGCATGTAGAAACGTTTAAACCTGGAAGCATCGGGTCAAAGGTCAAAAGTGCACATTGGAAATATGACCTCGTTCGAAATTGGTGTTATTATGATACTTGTTGGTCACGAGGTTTTCTAGCGTTTGATTTCGTATACCCTTTATGCTATTCACTTCGTTACATGCATTTCTGCTGTGTTTCTTTTAAAGCACTGATTTATTATTCGTAGCTTGTTTATTATTTCATGATCAGTAAATGTGCCAGTCAAAATACTCCTAACGCACCCACAAACACAAATTACACAAAACATGTGAGATTATGTGACATTTTTTTCTCAAAGGTTTGTGTTTTTTAAAAACTTTTGTTGACATTTCTTCTTGATCTGGTTTATAGCGTTTATTTGATTAAAGGGATCTATAGTAACTTTGTTGACAGGTGCAAACAGTGATGAGTGGTCGATATAATATATTGGTGTGATCTGATATGTCCACAAAGTAATGTGTGAAAATTTCACGTTAATTGGATCATCATGCATTGGATGTGTTTTGGCTGAGATATGAGCGAAAATGCAAAGTGATATTCACTAATTCATTGCACTTGCTTTGTACACAGGTTAAATTATCCCGTAGACAATTTCATATCTGAAGTCTGAACACTTCAATCGTATAAATATCTTTTGAACAAAATGAATATCGTTATCAATTCATGACTTTCATCTCTCGAAGATGGATATTGGGTAATGATTATTGAACGAATCGTTATGTTGAACTATAAAATCGGGTCCATGGTTTCTGCAAGAAAATCTAACTCAAAGACAAAATATATTCATGATTAAATAAATAACAGCGAGTCCAAATCCAGTTATATCTTCATTTAATGTTTTTTTTTTGGTATCAGTATTTTGGTTTGTATTCGGTAATTAAATACGACAGCAGCAACAAAAGCAACAACATTACTGTTGTGATACCGACCGTGTTTTGTCTACGTGTTAGGCAGTAAATGCTTGATAAGTAAAAATCCCCAAATAAATAGACTTTATCCTGAGTCTGCTATTTGTCCGCCTTGTCTGGAAAACAGATCGAATCGAGTTTGGCCGATTTCCGAGACGCATTTTCAGCAAGAATTCCTGATTCGTTTTATTGCCAACTCAGAAGGTTTGGGAAGAAAAAAAAAGGAGAAAAAGAGGATAGCCTCACCTTTCGTTTGCCCTCGTAAAAGATTTGATTTTTTGTTTTGAAAGAAAGTTTTCTCTTTATTTTATTGCAAATTACAATCAGAAAACATCAAACTAAAATTTAAAAGAAGGAACGAATAAAATGAGGGCAACCAGAGTCTTGATTTTCGTTTGATCTTGGCTCAGGATTTATTTTCCGAAATCATAATATAGAGTAGACAAATAGCTGAATTTCCAGAAACACCCGACAACAAAGTGAAAATCGAAACTAAACGTCCTGTGCGTTTCCTAAGACTAGTTAGGAATTGGATTTCATTGACGCGAATCCGCGATTCATCACTATTGTATGATCCATTTGTGGTTTACAAATGACTACTTATTAATGTTGAAATGTGGAATCATTAATTCTTCCAATTTTAAACATACAAAGTCAGCAAGTTAAAATGGATATATGTTCATAATAGTTGGGCACTTGACTTAAACTTGTTTTAGTCCAACATTGTTCATATTAGCAGAGTAAAATTGTAAAACTGTTTATCAGTTTGTTATTTTAGTAAATGAAATATATGTGCTCGTACTGTCGTACAACTACAGATGGATGCATTGTCCTATTCGCTTTGCCATTTCATTCTTTTACAAACATAGACACTTGATTTAAATCTTTTCAATAATTCCGTGTATATTTACGGTGAAACTAATCAGACAGAGGACAAGACATTTCATGAACCCCATCCAGCCATCGACTCATCTCGAAGGCCGGTAATTGGAGCTCGGAGAAATACTCCGCCGTCATTTAGCGCCATCCCCTCACAACAAACCCAGGGGAGTAGCTACGGGGGGGGGGGGGGGGGGGCATGTGCCCCCACTAATTGTCGGTGCCCCCACTAATTGTCGGTGCCCCACTAAAAAATCACGCTTGTAGAACTGAACAAACATGTTCAAACTTCAAACTTTCAAAGTCAATCGGCAACAATCATGTAAGTTTATAAGTGAATAATTAATTAATTTTGGCTAACATCAGTCAGGAAAAAAGTTATCGTTCTCGGCCAGAGCAAGTTTGTCATTTTAAGGAAAGTCTAATCATTTTCAGTCATCAAAAGGATTGAAGCTTCGTTGTCAGGCGAAAATTACCCGTGCCCCCTCATCAAGATGTAAGGCTCCCGGTGCCCCCCCCCCCCCTCTCCGGCCCCCCTTGAAAAATCCTAGCCATGCCTCTGGCCAAATCATCTGGATTCTGGGGGTCATGACCCCGACAGGCCGAAACTTTGCGCTGAGCTTTCATCATCTGCTGTAGTATTATGATACGCACATCAGTGCATGCCTGTATGTATCCATTATAAAATATGATACTACTACACTCAGTTATGGTAATAATTTATGAGTAAGTTTTGCATAACCAAAACGAGGCCATGCTGGTATACATGCGATTTATTGTTTTTCCGAAAGTTTTATTGTAGCCTTTATATTATTTGATAATTACTGTTTTTGTACTATAGTATATTTTATCAAACAAATAATCAATCATCCATCATTCATCACAGAATGTCCTTATCCTACTCCTAGGAATGTTTCCACCTGTTTCTTTTCTCCATAATACTACGAACCTCCTGACTATCTTTTGGGAAAAACGTTGAATTAATTTTGGGATTAAATGGTTCATCAATCCAAAAATCAAATCAACGTTTTTCACAAAAGATAGTCAGGACTCAGGAGGTTCGTAATTCCGAGAGCATTTTGGCCCCGTTTGGGCCGTTTCATAATTATTTTCAAATTGTTGTTAATGTATAACTGTATGTCAATAGCCAATCAGCATGGATTATTACACCTGTTGCCATGGTAGTTACAATAGTTGAATATTTCCTACAATTGGACAATCTTTTGAATCAGGTATTTTTTTCTTCAAAGGGTTCATCATGATTACGAATGTTATGAATCGGTATCCAACAATTAAAGGTGCGTTGTTTTTAATGTCCTTTTCCGACTGAGTATAATTTAAAAAAACGATTATAGTTATTCAGTTTACCTAAATCTAATAATTAAATCCGAATTTACAAAAAAGTCTTGTTATGAAGTTGAACCCCTTTTGATAGTGAACCTAATTAAATAAACGTAAATTGCCACTTTGCGTTGATAATTTCAATGGCGAAATTGTTGAATAACTAGTCTAATACTAGTAATTGATCGATGCTTAATTTACTTTGCTATTTCGGATTAATCAGCAGTCGGGATGACACATTTTGTCAGTTATAACGAATTTCCAACGAAATTCTTCGAGAAACCCCCGATTTTTTCGAGGATCCCCGAACGTCCGACGAGCGTCCGAATGATGACTTCCGATTACTTCCGATTAACGAGCACAAATGTGTAACTTCGGGCGGAATCGGGCCGCATGTTATTTTCCCACCGATGTTGCCGCCTTTGTGGACATTTCTGTTTGCACAACACTGAACAAAAACATAACCAAATATAAAATTTCTCAAAATGTTGAGCGTATGAAATTAGCGTACTTAGTACCTTCATCATTATGGAAACGAATAGCCTCACGTAGTCGTATTATATAATCAACCCGATGGATCAACGAACTAGACTAGCCGGTAATATTTGGTTTCTTGGAATATTAATACAAAAGTCATACGCGTGTGATTTGTATATCAACACGTTCCCACGGAATCGGAAGTTGCAATGGAATGTACTAAAACGACAATTTAACTATTAGAATGAAGTCAGGTTGTTAATTGGATCGCATGAATGATTGTATTTATTATTATTTTTAAATTTCATGTATAGATAGGGTTAGTCTTTTGACAAGCCTGTCTCGTCTGAACTGAGTTGAATGCAAGGAACGACTGGACAGCGCGACTACAATGCACACTCTCTTGGGGATCGCACGTCGTGAATTCATCATTTTGCCAGATAGCCTCCATCAGGCGTTCAGTCGTTCCTGATCTTGCATGCAGCGCAGCCATTGCTTGCTTGAAACTAGCCTATCTAATAGGCATCGTGCTGTCTGGCACGTTCTACCGGCAGTGTACTAACCGCGATATGCCTAGTTTGAGCGTGCAGCGCGAAGCCTATCGTCAGTCATGAACGTGAAAAGTTTTTATTTTCTTTATTTGCATTGATTTACATTGATTCTTCGTACGAATTCTACGAACCCCCTGCGAAGCTATTTCATGAATATTTATGTGACATGGACCAAAATAGGCCAATGAGCGATGAGGCTGTAACGTCATATGAACTCTGTAGTGCAATGAGCGATTGCATGCAGTGGCCAGAGAACTCGCAGTCACACACAGTCACACACAATCTCACACAGCACAGTGCGCCATACGCTATGCGACGTCTCTCACTCTTCCTCTCTCTCTCTCTCTCACACAATTTATCTCTGACTACGGGAACTGGTTGGTCTGAGTGCAAAGTTTATGGCGATTTCAGAATCATGAAGGGAATGGGTTAAAGTTTAGGCCATAAATTGAGGTCGGCATACAAGCGACTCTGTTACGTACCTCACGTTCACGTCATACATACAATAAACATATATGGGTCAGAATTTTGAAAAGTGCACTTTTCGGCCCAAACAGGGTAAAATTCAATTTATTTTTTTAATTTAAAGACATCTATCTAATGTGAAAGCATGCAATCCTAGCTTTCAGGCGTACCCCATTATACTGGGAAACTCCATGTGGTTCCGTTTTTATTCACTGTTGAAGTAACCCATCTCCAAAAGGCGAACGTCCGTGAGGGATTATGTAGATATAGATTTATTTAGTACCCATATATCTCATTTATTTTCTGTCATATACAGCTTATATTCGGACAATTTACTTCTAAGACTTGCTTCTCTCTGTATGCCAAACGTGGATTGTGTTTTATTTGCCAAATAGAAAATACAAACGTCCAAACTTTGACTGAATTGTTATATTTCTTTTTAAATAATGTATTATTCGGAACCTTTGCTTTTCTTTAGCCGCATTTTTTAGGAACGCACCTATATACGCTCGTATTCCCGTATCACATATTTTAATGTGCATGTTAATAGGATCAATTGCTGTCTAGATCATATATTACATAATTACATGACCAAAGAGAGTATAGTTTTCATCACGGACGTTCCCATATCGCTCACGGACGTTCGCCAGAAACAAGAATGTTGGCAGAATGATCTGATCTCATCAAAAAGAGTTTCTATTCTTCGTAAATGGCTTTAAAACAGGGTCATTATAGAAACAAACTTGAACATTGCAATAAACCATTAAAATTGGTTTGGTTTTTACATGGACCTGGTCGTTATAACGAGTCCTATTATTGGTTTAAATTGATTTAATGCTTATATAACAATATGATGATAATACTTTATCTATTCCTATTATATTTAAGCTAGAGACCATGTATACATCCTAGTCAGATATAAAAGTAGCATTTCCAAGTCGCCTGGTGCCTCTTTCTTACTATATTGTTTTTAATTACAATTTCACGGACGTTCGCATACATTTCACGGACGTTCTCTGCCTGAACAGTCTTACAGAAATTGATGACAACATTTATTTGAATCTCCTCCAGACCAATATAAAACATATAAATTTATCAGTTGATATGATTTTAGCTATCTGAATTAATTATAATGACATGTCTGCTACTTAACTATCACTCTTAGTGGACCTGTGGAAATCGTAACCCCTAATTTTACACCGGCTTTCCCCGGTTGGGCACTCTATAACAGAAATGCCACTATACTTCTGTAAATAAATGATTTTACAACATTTCTGCAAACATAAATAACATGTATAATCAAAATAAAGGCCATTTTCCAGTTACCAGAATACGGTTTCTCACATGAGTCTTAATGTCACGGACGTTCGTATTAATTTCACGGACGTTCTCGAATTGCCTATAGTGGTACCCAAGTGTCCCATCTCGAGTCAATTAATTACAGAAATAAATGTAAGCGCAAACATAACGTAAGTGCAAACATATATGCCTATCTCACGTTTCAAACCTTGCCATAAGATGTATTTTGACTTTGGGAGACCCATGATATATAAACTGTTATTTTGGTTTGTGTATGTTGTACATATATTTCGATTCAATTCGTATATGGTTTATTAATTGAAAATACATATATTTATCTATTCCAGCTATATGGCTGAATTGCTAATATGCATTTTCACAAAACATAAAACAAACTGAGGGTAACAAAAGCCATGAGCAAAGTAAATAATATACTCGTATAACTTATTTCTTAAATAAATACATATAGATTGCATTTTAGATCATACATGTATATGTTTTGTATAAAGAAATATTAGACATAGAAACCATTACGCTAAATATATACGCTAAACATATTATATGTGTTTATTATCGCATTTTATTATTATATTTAGAAAGAATATTTTAATTTAATGTAAAACCAATCGCATAATTATTATAATAAAAACAATCATTTTAAAGCCTAACTGTTTAAATCTAATTTGCAGAGATTATAAATTGTTTTATAACATTAATATGTCAAAGTTAAATCTTTCAAATAATCACGTTGATAGTTAATTCCGATGTTTCCTGACCCACATCTCGTTTCCTAATTGTTAACCTCCAATCGGTTTTAATGTTTCAATTAGAATTAAGAACAATGTTGACCTTGAATGATTTATTATAAATATTGCGCGAGCTGAAATTTAGTTGTATAATATTATAATGATCCTAGCAAAAACAATATTTTTGATATATCAAGAAAGAACAAAACAGCCAATATTATATATTATTACGATGAAGTCATCAAAATAATGCATAAATCTTACAATCTCTATTAAATGGAAGAAGTCCAACAAATCTAATCCCTTGCTAGATATAATTTCAAACGATACCACATAATTTGGCACTATTAACAGATTGAAGCAGAGATGCTTTGAAAACCCATTCATTACGTCATCATAATAATAAATGCGTTTGTCTCTAGATCTGCATACTTACGGGCTGGATATTGCAGCTTTGCACATCAGGCATAAATTATGATATAATTATGTATTTATTATCGTATTATCATTATTATCATTATTATTATTTTATTTATTTATTTTCTCTTTTGAGGGGGGGGGGGGGGGGGGGGAAGAGGGGTATGCATGTATTCGTTGCTTTTTCGTAATACAGTCAATATTGTAAAGCAAGTAGCTATCCTCTCGCAAGTAGCTGACGACCTTTGTGATGTACCTCTTCTTTTCAAACAACTGGCTTAATACATCCATTTAGTTGGACTTAAATCCGACAGGCAGATGAGAAAACAGTCTCAAAGCCTGCAGCAGAGGAGGAGCCGAAGGCAGTCTCAAGTTTTGCAGAGGGTGGGGCAACAGTTTCCACTCAGACCTTCGGTTGAAATGTTGTTATTGCGCCATATACCCCCTTATTACCATTATGTTTTGAACAGCTTTCTTTCGCTTGTAGGCCTGCGAATGTGCACAATCATAATCTTGAGGTTCGCCTTCCTATAGTATAATGTCAATGCTGCACGGGTAGAAGTAAATATAATATCTAGGGGTATTACAAAACAGCTAAGCAAGGTGATCAAATATCAAATGTAAAACGAACCTCCGTGATGGTGACTAAAAATCAACATATTCATGTGTGGTTGGCAGTGACCTGGGTCGAAAGGCACACACAAGGGGCACCTGCTGTCAAAAAATTGTGCCAGTACTTGAACTTTTACTAAGATTTTTGGGGCCATAAATGATGAACGAACGTCCGTGAGCACAACATTTCATAAGTTTGTTACAGTTAAATGACTTGCAGGAAATAAATCCATATGGGATATGAGAGACATAACAATGTACTAACAACATCAAACGGTATCAACTTGATGTGAGCGTTTAACATGGTAACATTATTAGAACAATTTTCATGATCGAACGTCCGTGAACGAACGTCCGAGCGAACGTCCGTATCATAAATAGTTGTCAAAAGGCTTCGAAAATGCCTGATATCAGTTTTTGGTTAGCTGCTTGCCAAATAAAATTGCTGTACCGGTGTCTACGTGCAGATAAGCAGCCTCAGATTCGTAACTGGGTCTACTCTTGCCGGACGTTCGTTTTCATCACGGACGTTCACGAAGATCAGTTTCGGCCCAAACCAAACATTGTATTTGATAGATAGTTTTCAAATAGGCAAAATACTGTGGCCCTACTGTGAGTTCATCAGACTGACCCCAGCAATTGATGACTAGGATGCACTTCGCTGAGCAGTGATGATACAAGACGACAGAACGTCCGTGATGAAATCCAGTATAATTTCATACAAAAAAATGTTACTCCGCGAGCAGGAGTAGTTAGCCAACAATTTTTGTAGAATGTGTTCAGTGGGTTCAACCCTTAGTTTTGGCAATAGTTTTTGTTTTGACAACTAAGTAGAATTCTGGTTGTATGGATTTTAATGTATGTTCACGGACGTTCACTTATTATGACCTTTCCTATTGAAATGTACCATGAGATCATATCAATGCCGCTCTACCGCCAATTCTTATGTGATACATGCTCAAGACATGTAAGATAGAAAATATAGACGTTAATGCCTTTAAAGTTGATTAATATTTTTTTTATCAGGTTAAAAAAAATCATAATTTTGTGGAAAATGCCAATTTATGCTATTTTTTCACATTTGAGGTCCTGTGGCATGAAACCAAATGTTTGAAATGATATAAAACTATACATTTTCTGAAAGCCTTAATAATTCTCTTTAATATGAGACCCAAAACAGGTATATCAGAGTTAATGGTGAGACACAGCAAATGATAGAAGCGCTCAAGGTCTGGAAATGGCTAAAGTGCACTTTTCAAAAATCTGACCCATATGAATAATGATGAGTAAATGACTGATGATAGGCGGATGCGCTGCGCGCATCGGGTTCGAGATCACCGGTTTTTCGTCTCCATAATAACGCGATTAGTACTTGCCAGAAAGCTCAGACGCCTATCGGATAGGCTAGCTTGAAACACGAAGCCTTGTTAAGATAGGGTAGACAAACTAGACAATCATTCGACACCAAGGTTGTATTTTGAGATGGTTCAACGGCGGATTTTTCATTGCATGGCAGAAATAATTATTTATGTTCACTCGTTCATAATATCGTGTTTTGGGGTCTTATTTTCTGGACGATGAGGGAGCGAAGTAATTGTTTTGTAAACGACGTACGCATTCACATGGAACTAAACAAAAACAACATAAATGTATTCTTTTTCGAAGTATCCAGAAAATCAAAAAAGTGCTTACAAAAGTTACATCTTAAATTACTTCCCCCTCTTCTCTTTCTCCTCCTCCCCTCCATATCATATTGTCCCCCTTGGCCAAGGGCCCTTCTTATTTCCATCACTCATCTCCTCTCCCAAACCCAAATTTCTCCTACTCCCCCCCCCCCTTATTATCTCCCCCATATCACCCCTAATCTGTTCTTCCATCTCCCCCATATCACCTCCACCCCTCCCCTCCCCTTGTCCCCCTTCTCTTCTCCTCCCACCCCTCTTCTTTCTCTCCCCTATAGATTTATCACTTCTCCTCCTTGGGAGTCCATGCCTTTTCCCAGTGTATGAATTATGAATAACGACCCAATTATGATCATGAATAGCGACCCCCTTTTTCATTTCATGAATAGCAGTAATAGGAAATCCAGAAAAATAACTTTACAAATAATGACCCTTATTATGAATATTGACTCTTATGTCATGAATAGTAGTTACCTGACTTACCTCGATTACAGTGGCCACCTTTCTTGGCAGTTAAGGGGTTCGACACAGGTTTGATTGTATATATATTCTGATTTGAATGATGTATGTTTGCATAATTTGCATAGTTATTATTTGTGTTATATATATATCTCTATATTTCTAAGGTTAATATTCTTATTTCCTTTTCAGAATCTTCCATTTGGTCATCCCCAACAACACCAACACTACAGAGAGGAGAGGCAGCAACAGCAACAACAGCACATCCCTGTCACAGCAACAACAGTAAGTTACTTAAGTCAACAACAACAAAAACAACCTTCAAAATCCAGACTTAACAATGACTGTAATTTACTTAACAATAGCAACAACAGAACAACCTGGTCACAAAAACAATAGGTTATTTAACAACCTCGGCAACAACACAACCCAGTTATACTAGCAACAACAGCAAGTTATTTAATAGCAACAACAGCAAGTTATTTAATAGCAACAACAACAAGTTATTTAATAGCAACAATAAAAAAAACAAGACAACCCAGACACAGCATCTACAGTTAGTTAATTAACATAAACAACAACATTAACAACTCAACAGCAAAAAAACAAAAAATAACAATGGCAACAACAGCAAAACAACCCAGTCATAACAACATTACAATAAGCAAAGTTCAATGACATACAAAAATATTAAAAACCAAGATCAAAACAACTACAACAACAACAATGACTAGTTACAGTTACATCCCAGTAAATACAGCAACAACAGCAACACATTTCAAAGCATTATGACCCAAAGAAGTATATAGCAACAACAACAACAACATCACATCCTTGTCACATCAGCTACTCTAAGTCATTCGTTGCAATCTGTTTTAGTATTTAATTTAAATTGGATACTATTTCTTTTCCAATGGTGGAAAAGTGGGCTTCTATACAATACATGAATGTCATTGATTCGATCTTAAAATGTGAAGAGTTTTACCCACCTTCCCACTAAGCCTGGGGGCGGGGGGGGGGGGGGGGGGTGGGGTTGGGTGTGGGGAAAAGGAATAATTGAAAGGTGGGCAACAGTCCCATCTTGAAGAAAACAAGAGGATAATGATAATCATTCCTTTCTCTTAATTTGCCCCAAACAGATAGAGGAGTAAGTATTCTGTGAGGGAAGGGGGTGTTGTGCTGGGTACCCAGATAACAGGTAGACGTTATTCTAACGTTAGAATATGGTTGTTTTGGTTGATTTTTGGTTACCATTGCTGTTACAACATTGTAGTAACGTTACATATCTGTTAGCTTTGGTGCATAGTTAACGGTTAAAATACCAACGTTGTGGTGACGTTATATTTTCGTTACCTTTGGTGCTTAATCTAACGGTTAAGACTGACAAACGTAGGAGTAACGTTATATTTTGGTTAGCTTTGGTGCTTGAATTAACGGTTAAAAGACAAACGTTGCTGTAAATTTATATTTTGGTTAGCTTTGTTGTTTAATTTAGCGGTTAAAAGAAAAACGTTATGGTAACGTTATTAAGTAATTAGCTTTTGTGTTTAATTTAATGGTTAAAAGACCAACATTGTAGTGACGTTATATACTGATTTGCCTTTCTGTTTAATGTAACGGTTAAAATATAAACATCGTAATAACGTTACATATTGATTAGCACCGGTGTTTAATTTAACGGTTAAAAGACCAACGTTGTTGTCAAGTTATATTTTGGTTATGCCTTGGTGTTTAATTGAATGGTTAAAATACCAACGTGTAGTAATGTTATGCATTGGATAGCTTTTGTGTTTGATTAAATGGTTAAAATACAAACATTGTAGTAACGTTATTATATTGATTAGTTCTGGTGTAATAGTTAACGGATAAAAGACAAACGTTATAATAATGTTATATTGATTAGCTCTGGTGTTAAATTTAACGGTTAGTGTAACGTATAACGTAACGTTATCAAGTAAACGTTGGCATAATGTTCATAGTTAGTTATCATGTTATTGCGTAAATGTTAACGTTACAATAACGTATAATCAATGAGCAAACTAACCATAATGTAACGATATCCAATTAATGTTGGCATAACGTTCATATTTAGTTATCATGTTACCGTAAAGGTCAACGTTACAATAACGTAAAAACAATGAGCAAACTAACCATAATGTAACGTTATCTAGTAAGCGTTGGCATAATGTTCATATTTAGTTATCATGTTATTGCGTAAATGTTAACGTTACAATAACGTAGAATCAATGAGCAAACTAACCATAATGTAACGTTATCGTATTAATGTTGGCATAACGTTCATATTTAGTTATCATGTTACCGTAAAGGTCAACGTTACAATAACGTAAAAACAATGAGCAAACTAACCATAATGTAACGTTATCTAGTAAGCGTTGGCATAATGTTCATATTTAGTTATCATGTTATTGCGTAAATGTTAACGTTACAATAACGTTAAAACAATGAGCAAACTAACCATAATGTAACGTTATCCAATTAATGTTGGCATAACGTTCATATTTAGTTATCATGTTAACGTAAAAGTCAACGTTACAATAACGTAAAAACAATGAGCAAACTAACCATAATGTAACGTTATCTAGTAAACGTTGGCATAATGTTCATATTTAGTTATCATGTTATTGCGTAAATGTTAACGTTACAATAACGTAGAATCAATGAGCAAACTAACCATAATGTAACGTTATCCAATTAATGTTGGCATAACGTTCATATTTAGTTATCATGTTAACGTAAAAGTCAACGTTACAATAACGTAAAAACAATGAGCAAACTAACCATAATGTAACGTTATCTAGTAAACGTTGGCATAATGTTCATATTTAGTTATCATGTTATTGCGTAAATGTTAACGTTACAATAACGTTAAAACAATGAGCAAACTAACCATAATGTAACGTTGTCCAATTAATGTTGGCATAACGTTCATATTTAGTTATCATGTTACCGTAAAGGTCAACGTTACAATAACGTAAAAACAATGAGCAAACTAACCATAATGTAACGTTATCTAGTAAACGTTGGCATACCGTATTTGTCGGTGTATTACCCGCTCCGATGTATTAACCGCACCCCCAACTTTGGCCATTTTTCCATGAAAAAAAAAAAAAATTTGATAGTATAATTCTTGATTTTTAGTCTTTAGATGGTCAGCATTTTCTTAGGAAAGGTACCAAAAATAGCTTATCTATCAGAGAAGTTTTGCCTATGAATTTTGTTTTATTTACTGAAGCCTCCGAAGTAAATAAAGAAAATTATCAGGCCTTCTTCACAGCAGAAGAATCTATAACTTCTGTTGAATTTGCCACACGGATCACTACACATGGGACTACATAAAACGTTAGACAACAAAACAAAGATTTCACCAATAAAACAATCAGAACGGAGATTTAAAAAAAAATGTACCTTAATGTTATTCCTTCTTTCTAGTTCAAATTATGTTGAATCTACTCTTGAAAACTGTTTCAGGGGATAAGAAATTACGATCGTTACTTGCGAGTGCATTGTACTGATATATACGATCACGATGTTGTCATGTCAGCTCACATGTTTTGAAGGGTGGATTATTATTTGAGTATTAGCACTCAATAGTTTAGCATAATTTTGATGACATATCGAGTGCTACAGTACAGTACAACGTACCAATTTCTTATTTAGCACATGCGGAAATCGCACACGTGTGTGCATATTCAGCGGCGTGGCCTTTCACCTGAACGAGGGCCTGTGCTACCCGCAGCGCTAGCATGCACACCGCCAGCGCGCACCGGCGCGGGGCCGGGCGGCGGCTTGGGGTCGCGTCGGGAAAGAGAATTCCCGCCTGAGCTAGCTGCACTGCTCGGCCAGTCGCGCGGGTGCATGTTAGGCAACAGGATTCGTACTAAGATCGTGAATCTTTCAAGCCGCTTTCGCAGCAACAACGAGCAATATTTAGGAAGAGGTAAAAGAGAAACAAAAGACACTGCATGACTTGTTTTGGGGGGAATATGCTTGTATTTTCCGTGCATCGTATGAGTATGAATGCCTTGCTGAGGTGGACTTTGGTCACTTGTGAATCTTATCTCCGTGTATTAACCGCATCGTAATTAAGGCCCGGCGCTGGCTAGGCAATTTGCGTGTACAATTTTCCTATCTCCGTGTATTGACCGCTCCCCCCATTTTGGCGCTTTTTTTTGGAGAAAAAAGGTGCGGTTAATACACCGACAAATACGGTAATGTTCATATTTAGTTATCATGTTATTGCGTAAATGTTAACGTTACAATAACGTTAAAACAATGAGCAAACTAACCATAATGTAACGTTATCCAATTAATGTTGGCATAACGTTCATATTTAGTTATCATGTTACCGTAAAGGTCAACGTTACAATAACGTAAAAACAATGAGCAAACTAACCATAATGTAACGTTATCTAGTAAACGTTGGCATAATGTTCATATTTAGTTATCATGTTATTGCGTAAATGTTAACGTTACAATAACGTAGAATCAATGAGCAAACTATAATAATGTTATATTGATTAGCTCTGGTGTTAAATTTAACGGTTAGTGTAACGTATAACGTAACGTTATCAAGTAAACGTTGGCATAATGTTCATAGTTAGTTATCATGTTATTGCGTAAATGTTAACGTTACAATAACGTATAATCAATGAGCAAACTAACCATAATGTAACGATATCCAATTAATGTTGGCATAACGTTCATATTTAGTTATCATGTTACCGTAAAGGTCAACGTTACAATAACGTAAAAACAATGAGCAAACTAACCATAATGTAACGTTATCTAGTAAGCGTTGGCATAATGTTCATATTTAGTTATCATGTTATTGCGTAAATGTTAACGTTACAATAACGTAGAATCAATGAGCAAACTAACCATAATGTAACGTTATCGTATTAATGTTGGCATAACGTTCATATTTAGTTATCATGTTACCGTAAAGGTCAACGTTACAATAACGTAAAAACAATGAGCAAACTAACCATAATGTAACGTTATCTAGTAAGCGTTGGCATAATGTTCATATTTAGTTATCATGTTATTGCGTAAATGTTAACGTTACAATAACGTTAAAACAATGAGCAAACTAACCATAATGTAACGTTATCCAATTAATGTTGGCATAACGTTCATATTTAGTTATCATGTTAACGTAAAAGTCAACGTTACAATAACGTAAAAACAATGAGCAAACTAACCATAATGTAACGTTATCTAGTAAACGTTGGCATAATGTTCATATTTAGTTATCATGTTATTGCGTAAATGTTAACGTTACAATAACGTAGAATCAATGAGCAAACTAACCATAATGTAACGTTATCCAATTAATGTTGGCATAACGTTCATATTTAGTTATCATGTTAACGTAAAAGTCAACGTTACAATAACGTAAAAACAATGAGCAAACTAACCATAATGTAACGTTATCTAGTAAACGTTGGCATAATGTTCATATTTAGTTATCATGTTATTGCGTAAATGTTAACGTTACAATAACGTTAAAACAATGAGCAAACTAACCATAATGTAACGTTGTCCAATTAATGTTGGCATAACGTTCATATTTAGTTATCATGTTACCGTAAAGGTCAACGTTACAATAACGTAAAAACAATGAGCAAACTAACCATAATGTAACGTTATCTAGTAAACGTTGGCATACCGTATTTGTCGGTGTATTACCCGCTCCGATGTATTAACCGCACCCCCAACTTTGGCCATTTTTCCATGAAAAAAAAAAAAAATTTGATAGTATAATTCTTGATTTTTAGTCTTTAGATGGTCAGCATTTTCTTAGGAAAGGTACCAAAAATAGCTTATCTATCAGAGAAGTTTTGCCTATGAATTTTGTTTTATTTACTGAAGCCTCCGAAGTAAATAAAGAAAATTATCAGGCCTTCTTCACAGCAGAAGAATCTATAACTTCTGTTGAATTTGCCACACGGATCACTACACATGGGACTACATAAAACGTTAGACAACAAAACAAAGATTTCACCAATAAAACAATCAGAACGGAGATTTAAAAAAAAATGTACCTTAATGTTATTCCTTCTTTCTAGTTCAAATTATGTTGAATCTACTCTTGAAAACTGTTTCAGGGGATAAGAAATTACGATCGTTACTTGCGAGTGCATTGTACTGATATATACGATCACGATGTTGTCATGTCAGCTCACATGTTTTGAAGGGTGGATTATTATTTGAGTATTAGCACTCAATAGTTTAGCATAATTTTGATGACATATCGAGTGCTACAGTACAGTACAACGTACCAATTTCTTATTTAGCACATGCGGAAATCGCACACGTGTGTGCATATTCAGCGGCATGGCCTTTCACCTGAACGAGGGCCTGTGCTACCCGCAGCGCTAGCATGCACACCGCCAGCGCGCACCGGCGCGGGGCCGGGCGGCGGCTTGGGGTCGCGTCGGGAAAGATAATTCCCGCCTGAGCTAGCTGCACTGCTCGGCCAGTCGCGCGGGTGCATGTTAGGCAACAGGATTCGTACTAAGATCGTGAATCTTTCAAGCCGCTTTCGCAGCAACAACGAGCAATATTTAGGAAGAGGTAAAAGAGAAACAAAAGACACTGCATGACTTGTTTTGGGGGGAATATGCTTGTATTTTCCGTGCGTCGTATGAGTATGAATGCCTTGCTGAGGTGGACTTTGGTCACTTGTGAATCTTATCTCCGTGTATTAACCGCATCGTAATTAAGGCCCGGCGCTGGCTAGGCAATTTGCGTGTACAATTTTCCTATCTCCGTGTATTGACCGCTCCCCCCATTTTGGCGCTTTTTTTTGGAGAAAAAAGGTGCGGTTAATACACCGACAAATACGGTAATGTTCATATTTAGTTATCATGTTATTGCGTAAATGTTAACGTTACAATAACGTTAAAACAATGAGCAAACTAACCATAATGTAACGTTATCCAATTAATGTTGGCATAACGTTCATATTTAGTTATCATGTTACCGTAAAGGTCAACGTTACAATAACGTAAAAACAATGAGCAAACTAACCATAATGTAACGTTATCTAGTAAACGTTGGCATAATGTTCATATTTAGTTATCATGTTATTGCGTAAATGTTAACGTTACAATAACGTAGAATCAATGAGCAAACTAACCATAATGTAACGTTATCGTATTAATGTTGGCATAACGTTCATATTTAGTTATCATGTTACCGTAATGGTCAACGTTACAATAACGTAAAAACAATGAGCAAACTAACCATAATGTAACGTTATCTAGTAAACGTTGGCATAATGTTCATATTTAGTTATCATGTTATTGCGTAAATGTTAACGTTACAATAACGTTAAAACAATGAGCAAACTAACCATAATGTAACGTTATCTAGTAAACATTGGCATACCGTATTTGTCGGTGTATTACCCGCTCCGATGTATTAACCGCACCCCCAACTTTGGGCATTTTTCCATGAAAAAAAAAAAAAATTTGGTAGTATAATTCTTGATTTTTAGTCTTTAGATGGTCAGCATTTTCTTAGGAAAGGTACCAAAAATAGCTTATCTATCAGAGAAGTTTTGCCTATGAATTTTGTTTTATTTACTGAAGCCTCCGAAGTAAATAAAGAAAATTATCAGGCCTTCTTCACAGCAGAAGAATCTATAACTTCTGTTGAATTTGCCACACGGATCACTACACATGGGACTACATAAAACGTTAGACAACAAAACAAAGATTTCACCAATAAAACAATCAGAACGGAGATTTAAAAAAAAATGTACCTTAATGTTATTCCTTCTTTCTAGTTCAAATTATGTTGAATCTACTCTTGAAAACTGTTTCAGGGGATAAGAAATTACGATCGTTACTTGCGAGTGCATTGTACTGATATATACGATCACGATGTTGTCATGTCAGCTCACATGTTTTGAAGGGTGGATTATTATTTGAGTATTAGCACTCAATAGTTTAGCATAATTTTGATGACATATCGAGTGCTACAGTACAGTACAACGTACCAATTTCTTATTTAGCACATGCGGAAATCGCACACGTGTGTGCATATTCAGCGGCATGGCCTTTCACCTGAACGAGGGCCTGTGCTACCCGCAGCGCTAGCATGCACACCGCCAGCGCGCACCGGCGCGGGGCCGGGCGGCGGCTTGGGGTCGCGTCGGGAAAGATAATTCCCGCCTGAGCTAGCTGCACTGCTCGGCCAGTCGCGCGGGTGCATGTTAGGCAACAGGATTCGTACTAAGATCGTGAATCTTTCAAGCCGCTTTCGCAGCAACAACGAGCAATATTTAGGAAGAGGTAAAAGAGAAACAAAAGACACTGCATGACTTGTTTTGGGGGGAATATGCTTGTATTTTCCGTGCGTCGTATGAGTATGAATGCCTTGCTGAGGTGGACTTTGGTCACTTGTGAATCTTATCTCCGTGTATTAACCGCATCGTAATTAAGGCCCGGCGCTGGCTAGGCAATTTGCGTGTACAATTTTCCTATCTCCGTGTATTGACCGCTCCCCCCATTTTGGCGCTTTTTTTTGGAGAAAAAAGGTGCGGTTAATACACCGACAAATACGGTAATGTTCATATTTAGTTATCATGTTATTGCGTAAATGTTAACGTTACAATAACGTTAAAACAATGAGCAAACTAACCATAATGTAACGTTATCCAATTAATGTTGGCATAACGTTCATATTTAGTTATCATGTTACCGTAAAGGTCAACGTTACAATAACGTAAAAACAATGAGCAAACTAACCATAATGTAACGTTATCTAGTAAGCGTTGGCATAATGTTCATATTTAGTTATCATGTTATTGCGTAAATGTTAACGTTACAATAACGTTAAAACAATGAGCAAACTAACCATAATGTAACGTTATCCAATTAATATTGGCATAACGTTCCGGCATATTTAGTTATCATGTTAACGTAAAGGTCAACGTTACAATAACGTAAAAACAATGAGCAAACTAACCATAATGTAACGTTATCTAGTAAACGTTGGCATAATGTTCATATTTAGTTATCATGTTATTGCGTAAATGTTAACGTTACAATAACGTAGAATCAATGAGCAAACTAACCATAATGTAACGTTATCGTATTAATGTTGGCATAACGTTCATATTTAGTTATCATGTTACCGTAACGGTCAACGTTACAATAACGTAAAAACAATGAGCAAACTAACCATAATGTAACGTTATCTAGTAAACGTTGGCATAATGTTCATATTTAGTTATCATGTTATTGCGTAAATGTTAACGTTACAATAACGTTAAAACAATGAGCAAACTAACCATAATGTAACGTTATCCAATTAATGTTGGCATAACGTTCATATTTAGTTATCATGTTACTGTAAAGGTCAACGTTACAATAACGTAAAAACAATGAGCAAACTAACCATAATGTAACGTTATCTAGTAAACGTTGGCATAATGTTCATATTTAGTTATCATGTTATTGAGTAAATGTTAACGTTACAATAACGTTAAAACAATGAGTAAACTAACCATAATGTAACGTTATCCAATTAATGTTGGCATAACGTTCATATTTAGTTATCATGTTACCATAAAGGTCAACGTTACAATAACGTAAAAACAATGAGCAAACTAACCATAATGTAACGTTATCTAGTAAACGTTGGTATAATGTTCATATTTAGTTATCATGTTATTGCGTAAATGTTAACGTTACAATAACGTATAATCAATGAGCAAACTAACCATAATGTAACGATATCCAATTAATGTTGGCATAACGTTCATATTTAGTTATCATGTTACCGTAAAGGTCAACGTTACAATAACGTAAAAACAATGAGCAAACTAACCATAATGTAACGTTATCTAGTAAGCGTTGGCATAATGTTCATATTTAGTTATCATGTTATTGCGTAAATGTTAACGTTACAATAACGTTAAAACAATGAGCAAACTAACCATAATGTAACGTTATCCAATTAATGTTGGCATAACGTTCATATTTAGTTATCATGTTAACGTAAAGGTCAACGTTACAATAACGTAAAAACAATGAGCAAACTAACCATAATGTAACGTTATCTAGTAAACGTTGGCATAATGTTCATATTTAGTTATCATGTTATTGCGTAAATGTTAACGTTACAATAACGTTAAAACAATGAGCAAACTAACCATAATGTAACGTTATCCAATTAATGTTGGCATAACGTTCATATTTAGTTATCATGTTAACGTAAAGGTCAACGTTACAATAACGTTAAAACAATGAGCAAACTAACCATAATGTAACGTTGTCCAATTAATGTTGGCATAACGTTCATATTTAGTTATCATGTTACCGTAAAGGTCAACGTTACAATAACGTAAAAACAATGAGCAAACTAACCATAATGTAACGTTATCTAGTAAACGTTGGCATAATGTTCATATTTAGTTATCATGTTATTGCGTAAATGTTAACGTTACAATAAAGTTAAAACAATGAGCAAACTAACCATAATGTAACGTTATCCAATTAATGTTGGCATAACGTTCATATTTAGTTATCATGTTACCGTAAAGGTCAACGTTACAATAACGTAAAAACAATGAGCAAACTAACCATAATGTAACGTTATCTAGTAAGCGTTGGCATAATGTTCATATTTTGTTATCATGTTATTGAGTAAATGTTAACGTTACAATAACGTTAAAACAATGAGCAAACTAACCATAATGTAACGTTATCCAATTAATGTTGGCATAACGTTCATATTTAGTTATCATGTTAACGTAAAGGTCAACGTTACAATAACGTAAAAACAATGAGCAAACTAACCATAATGTAACGTTATCTAGTAAGCGTTGGCATAATGTTCATATTTAGTTATCATGTTATTGCGTAAATGTTAACGTTACAATAACGTTAAAACAATGAGCAAACTAACCATAATGTAACGTTATCCAATTAATATTGGCATAACGTTCCGTTATTTAGTTATCATGTTAACGTAAAGGTCAACGTTACAATAACGTAAAAACAATGAGCAAACTAACCATAATGTAACGTTATCTAGTAAACGTTGGCATAATGTTCATATTTAGTTATCATGTTATTGCGTAAATGTTAACGTTACAATAACGTAGAATCAATGAGCAAACTAACCATAATGTAACGTTATCCAATTAATGTTGGCATAACGTTCATATTTAGTTATCATGTTACCGTAAAGGTCAACGTTACAATAACGTAAAAACAATGAGCAAACTAACCATAATGTAACGTTATCTAGTAAACGTTGGCATAATGTTCATATTTAGTTATCATGTTATTGCGTAAATGTTAACGTTACAATAACGTTAAAACAATGAGTAAACTAACCATAATGTAACGTTATCCAATTAATGTTGGCATAACGTTCATATTTAGTTATCATGTTACGGTAAAGGTCAACGTTACAATAACGTAAAAACAATGAGCAAACTAACCATAATGTAACGTTGTCTAGTAAACGTTGGTATAATGTTCATATTTAGTTATCATGTTATTGCGTAAATGTTAACGTTACAATAACGTTAAAACAATGAGCAAACTAACCATAATGTAACGTTATCCAATTAATGTTGGCATAACGTTCATATTTAGTTATCATGTTACCGTAAAGGTCAACGTTACAATAACGTAAAAACAATGAGCAAACTAACCATAATGTAACGTTATCTAGTAAACGTTGGCATAATGTTCATATTTAGTTATCATGTTATTGCGTATATGTTAACGTTACAATAACGTTAAAACAATGAGCAAACTAACCATAATGTAACGTTATATATAATATAACTCCACCATGCTCGAAATGTATACAAAACTACAAACGACTAAGTAAAAAGCCTGTTATCAATCAAAAAGAGCCATTAAAACACAAAAGGGCGCTTTTTAAAAAGGCATTGGTTTCAACCATTTTTCATACATAATTATGCATGTGATGATTTATTGATATAATGATTAAAATAACGAGATAATCAACAACTATTTAAAAAACGCTTTTGAACATTTTTGAAAAAGTGCAAGCATTTTTTATTTTTTTCTAAAAATCATCTAATTATTTGGGCCCCAAATAATTATAAGATCAGATATATTTATTGATATTTCAGCCGTTTCTGGGTCAATTTTGACCATATAAAGTTTATTCTGCCATTAAAATTGCATGTTCTCTCAAATTCGACACTCAGTTTTTCATTACCTCACCAATAAAATTGTGATGTGCAGCGCCCTCTCTACCCAAACTAAACTACCCGTTACAATAACGTAAACGCAATGAGCAAACAAACCATAATGTAAACATGGTAAATACAATATATTGTAAACGGCATGCCGTATGGTAACGTTACATAAATGTTATTTTTAAAAATTTTTCGGTGGACATTTAAAGGGATAGTTGAGTATTGGTCAAACTTAACTTTAGTAACCAAAACCTGCACGATTACGATACAAACTAATAGTTATAACTTCACCATGCTCGAAAAGTATACACAATTACAAACGACAAAGTAAAACCCCTGTTATCATTCAAAAAGAGCCGTTACAACTCGAAGTGTCAAATTAACACGGCGCGAAGCACTAGCGTTGTAGGTCCTAATACGGGACTGTATAGTGCATGCAGTGTGCGGTAATACGGGACTGTAGTGCAGTCACTGTGTGCGGTAATACTATACAGTAGTACGTGTATATTATGTATCGCAACTATAGAAGTATGACTCCAACACTGCCGTTGACGCAACTCGCAAGCCCCATTCGCATTCGTTCGCCTTTCGTTCACAGTCGCGCTAACACACGGAGAGACTGGTCCATGAGGCGCATATATCACTGATTTTTTGCGGAATGGAAGGAAAAATCATAATCTTAATCCACCCGGTTGTTGGATCACATATTGGAGAGTAAATTGCTGGTAAGTACCGTATCATATGTATAGTTTTAAGCACAATTAGCGTGCACACAAATATTTGGTTTCAGTTTTTTATTAGGAGAACATAGAACGCTAGTGCCTCGCACTAGCGGTTCTAAAAAGTGATACCCGGGCGTCAACCACTTTTATATGATATTTTGAAAGCAAATTTCACAACAATTAGAGCATTTGAATGGAAATTATTATTATTTCCCATGTTTTTTTCGATGATCTTTCATATGGAATTGAAATCAACCAAATCCGTTGCAATCGATGTTGGGGGGGCACTTTGGAAATTACCAAAACTCAACTTGGCCTTTAAGTGGTTTAATAAAAAACCTAGAATTACTCAAAAATACCACAAGTGGATAAAGTGCCCTTTTGAATTGAGGCTAATTGCTCTTTATTTGTTCGAACTACGTTATTTGTCCACGCTTGTTCACCCTTGTTAAAATACTTAAAGGGCAGGGGGGCGGTCGCCCCCCCCCCCCCCCCCAATGAAAATATTGGGGGGGGGGGGGGGCGAACATATCATTTCGCCCCCAATAATTCCGAAAATGAGGAAGAAAAAAAATCGAGTGATATAATGCCAAAGAGGGGAAAGACACATTTATCAATAATAAATCTTCAAAATAGCCGTTTTTTAGTTTGAAAAGGACTGTAAATCTTATTTTTGAATGATGACATACCTACCATTATTACTTCTTTAGAAACTTGTAAAAGGGCCCCAATTTACAAACTCCTGCTTCTATGGGGTCCAAAACCATTTTGTATATTTGATTATCAAACTGCCATTTATGTTTTACTTTTGTTTTATGGTTTGAATAAACTGAATCTGAATCTGAATCTGAAAAAAATCTGAAACGTTAGATCAACGTTGAATCAACGTTGGATCAACGCTGGTGGTTATTCATGAATATTCATGAGCAATTATTGACTGCAAATTAAGTATAAATTTCGAGTAATTTGATTGTTTAAAATTCATCCAATGCTATTATTGACTCATTGTTTTAAATAAATGTAATTAACTTATCTAACAATTAAACATATTAAATGTTTGTTCTCATGATTCATCAATGTAAATACTTTTAAATATTATAAAATATATTCGACTTTATCAAAATACTAACCATAAACAAAATATTCTCACATAAGCTAGGATATATATAGCTGAGTGGATGAAGACTTGACATGTAGCGAGTGTAGGATAAGGCATAGGAATAGGAATAGGATTAGGATTAGGAATAGGACTAGGAATGTTATAATGTAAGACTAGGTATAGGCACTTCTATAAGTATATATATATTCATCCGACACATTTGCCATATGATTTTAAGTTAATTTTTCGTTCATATTTGGTTATCATGTTAACGTAAATGTAAACGTTACAATAACGTTAAAACGATGAGCAAACTAACCATAATGTAACGTTATCCAGTAAACGTTGGCATAATGTTCATATTTAGTTATCATGTTATTGCGTAAATGTTAACGTTACAATAACGTTAAAACAATGAGCAAACTAACCATAATGTAACGTTATCCAATTAATGTTGGCATAACGTTCATATTTAGTTATCATGTTACCGTAAAGGTCAACGTTACAATAACGTAAAAACAATGAGCAAACTAACCATAATGTAACGTTATCTAGTAAACGTTGGCATAATGTTCATATTTAGTTATCATGTTATTGCGTAAATGTTAACGTTACAATAACGTTAAAACAATGAGTAAACTAACCATAATGTAACGTTATCCAATTAATGTTGGCATAACGTTCATATTTAGTTATCATGTTACCGTAAAGGTCAACGTTACAATAACGTAAAAACAATGAGCAAACTAGCCATAATGTAACGTTATCTAGTAAACGTTGGTATAATGTTCATATTTAGTTATCATGTTATTGCGTAAATGTTAACGTTACAATAACGTTAAAACAATGAGCAAACTAACCATAATGTAACGTTATCCAATTAATGTTGGCATAACGTTCATATTTAGTTATCATGTTACCGTAAAGGTCAACGTTACAATAACGTAAAAACAATGAGCAAACTAACCATAATGTAACGTTATCTAGTAAACGTTGGCATAATGTTCATATTTAGTTATCATGTTATTGCGTAAATGTTAACGTTACAATAACGTAGAATCAATGAGCAAACTAACCATAATGTAACGTTATATATAATATAACTCCACCATGCTCGAAATGTATACAAAACTACAAACGACTAAGTAAAAAGCCTGTTATCAATCAAAAAGAGCCATTAAAACACAAAAGGGCGCTTTTTAAAAAGGCATTGGTTTCAACCATTTTTCATACATAATTATGCATGTGATGATTTATTGATATAATGATTAAAATAACGAGATAATCAACAACTATTTAAAAAACGCTTTTGAACATTTTTGAAAAAGTGCAAGCATTTTTTATTTTTTTCTAAAAATCATCTAATTATTTGGGCCCCAAATAATTATAAGATCAGATATATTTATTGATATTTCAGCCGTTTCTGGGTCAATTTTGACCATATAAAGTTTATTCTGCCATTAAAATTGCATGTTCTCTCAAATTCGACACTCAGTTTTTCATTACCTCACCAATAAAATTGTGATGTGCAGCGCCCTCTCTACCCAAACTAAACTACCCGTTACAATAACGTAAACGCAATGAGCAAACAAACCATAATGTAAACATGGTAAATACAATATATTGTAAACGGCATGCCGTATGGTAACGTTACATAAATGTTATTTAAAAAAAATTTTCAGTGGACATTTAAGTGGTTTAATAAAAAACCTAGAATTACTCAAAAAACCACAAGTGGATAAAGTGCCCTTTTGAATTGAGGCTAATTGCTCTTTATTTGTTCGAACTACGTTATTTGTCCACGATTGTTCACCCTTGTTAAAATACTTAAAGGGCAGGGGGGCGGTCGCCCCCCCCCCCCCCAATGAAAATATTGGGGGGGGGGGGGGCGAACATATCATTTCGCCCCCAATAATTCCGAAAATGAGGAAGAAAAAAAATCGAGTGATATAATGCCAAAGAGGGGAAAGACACATTTATCAATAATAAATCTTCAAAATAGCCGTTTTTTAGTTTGAAAAGGACTGTAAATCTTATTTTTGAATGATGACATACCTACCATTATTACTTCTTTAGAAACTTGTAAAAGGGCCCCAATTTACAAACTCCTGCTTCTATGGGGTCCAAAACCATTTTGTATATTTGATTATCAAACTGCCATTTATGTTTTACTTTTGTTTTATGGTTTGAATAAACTGAATCTGAATCTGAATCTGAAAAAAATCTGAAACGTTAGATCAACGTTGAATCAACGTTGGATCAACGCTGGTGGTTATTCATGAATATTCATGAGCAATTATTGACTGCAAATTAAGTATAAATTTCGAGTAATTTGATTGTTTAAAATTCATCCAATGCTATTATTGACTCATTGTTTTAAATAAATGTAATTAACTTATCTAACAATTAAACATATTAAATGTTTGTTCTCATGATTCATCAATGTAAATACTTTTAAATATTATAAAATATATTCGACTTTATCAAAATACTAACCATAAACAAAATATTCTCACATAAGCTAGGATATATATAGCTGAGTGGATGAAGACTTGACATGTAGCGAGTGTAGGATAAGGCATAGGAATAGGAATAGGATTAGGATTAGGAATAGGACTAGGAATGTTATAATGTAAGACTAGGTATAGGCACTTCTATAAGTATATATATATTCATCCGACACATTTGCCATATGATTTTAAGTTAATTTTTCGTTCATATTTGGTTATCATGTTAACGTTAATGTAAACGTTACAATAACGTTAAAACAATGAGCAAACTAACCATAATGTAACGTTATCCAGTAAACGTTGGCATAACGTTCATATTTAGTTACAATGTTAATGTAAATGTTAACGTTACAATAACGTAGAATCAATGAGCAAACTAACCATAATGTAACGTTATCCAGTAAACGTTGGCATAATGTTCATATTTAGTTACAATGTTAACGTAAATGTAAACGTTACAATAACGTTAAAACAATGAGCAAACTAACCATAATGTAACGTTATCCAGTAAACGTTGGCATAACGTTCATATTTAGTTACAATGTTAACGTAAAGGTCAACGTTACAATAACGTTAAATCAATGAGCAAACTAACCATAATGTAACGTTATCCAGTAAACGTTATTATAATATAATGTAAACCATATGGTAACGTTACATAAACGTTAAATTGCTATCTGGGTAACTGTTCCAAGGTTATTAGGCTGTTTTCGCAAATGCGACGGGAGCGCTGAATACGCGGAATGGAATCAGCTGTGACCGTCCCCGTACTCTGGCTACCGTCGTGATCTATTTGCAGTTTTGCAGTGAAGAATACGTGGAACGTCTCCTTGCTCGAGTGAACAAGCGCGCTGATTGGCTGACCTATTGAAGTATGGGCTGACCACGTCCCCGTACTCGCTCTACATCCGACGCTAATTCAGCCTACTACCGTTGTAGGTTTGGACGATACGCAGAAATTTTCGCACTGAGTGCGACCCCCCGCTGAGATTAGCGTACTAGAATGCTCTCGTCGCATTTGCGAAAACAGCCTACTTACCCCCTCTACACGGGGCCGAGGTAGATTTTACCCCCTAATTTTCAAAATAGCCCCCTAAAATCAGTAAGGAGCCCCTAAAATTACCATAGTTAGGGTATAATGTGAAATATCTTGTGATATCCATCAGATTGAAAAAGTAGCCCTCATTAATTAAAAATGAATTATTTCCCTGCCTTTGCTAGACTCCTAACATCAAATTACTGAGAAAGATAACATTTCCTTTTCCGCAAATGTGGGTTGGACTTGTAAATATTTGTATATTCACATATAGCTCTCCTCTGTGTGTAGCCTTGCCAATGCCAAGAAATTGTCTCTACTAATTTGCTGCTTCCTCAATAATGCAATACCCCACTGTTTGTACCTATATATCAGGATGGGTTTTAAAGGGACAGGTCCACTTTTACAAAACGTCTGAACAGCTTTCAGTTGACGGATGGGGATCAATGTAACACGCAAACAAAAAATCAGAGCGAACAGCCCTCTAATTTGGATTATACGAATGAAAAACGAATGCGTCCCTCCATTTAAACTATATATCGGTCAATAAAGGAGTTCAACTGATTTAGCATAATATTACAACAATATAGTACTAATTCTCGTAAAGGTATTGTGAAGCCGACATTTGTTAACGTATGTCACGGAAAAAGATCTCAAAAAGAAAGAATATATAATTACATGTAGTCAGTTTAAGCGATGTTTGGGTATTTTGCTTGGTAAACGCTCACACATTAGTACTTATGCGCGAGTCACGTAGCTAGCGCGGGTCACGTAGGGGTCATGCATACCGATCTGGCACTCCGTGAAATCTATGTACAAACTTACTCACCGGCCGAAAATACGTATGTACCTAATTAACCGACGTCCCTCAGTTTATTCAGTTTTAGGTCTATAACTCCACGAAAAAGAGATTTCAAGCCCTAATGTTTTCAGGCATGCTATTAAATGACATTTCCTTTCATATAAGACAATAACCTCGCAACTTTTGAATTTTGGCTCGCAAAAGTGGATCTCTCCCTTTAAGGCCAAGCTAACAGACAGATGGTACATGTACATGTATGTTAGCTGTACATATCATGTGTGCATATTACATACTACACATTGCTTAGAGGTTGGAGATCTGTAAGATATCATATGAGATATGATAATGATAATACTTGCATAGTTGTATGGATGAGTTGTGTAATATATGAATATGTACAGTGTTCCCTATAGGCCTACATGTATATCATATGCAATTGTGTTTTTAGAAATACACATTCACACCAGGTCCACTGTCGTTCAAGACAGTGGCAGGTAATACAAACGAATGTATGTAAACAATACAAAATGATATAACTTACATCATTATACAGATAAATCAATCAATGGCAAATACAAACTTCTAAGCAATCATTTATACATTATTATTATTTTTGTATATATGTGACATGTCTTTGTGTGTGTGTGTGTGTGTGTGTGCGAGTGTGAGGGTGTTAGTGTGTTTTTTTTCTTGAGGGATGTGGTGTATTGGGGGTCAGGCTAAATTGGAGACTTTGTTCATTTGTTGATAAACAATGTAAAGGGTTGTGTCTCCTTGAAATCTTCTACGAAATTGGAGAATGGCAGGGAAGATTTATGAGCAGACACCTCATCATGGGAGACAATGTAAAACGCATATTTTCTATAATTTGCACCAGTGGGCAAAGAAGAACGTTTTCGAAGATCTATTAAACTTAACACACTATTTCTCTTGGAAAACTTGACCACAAGGCAAATATATGGGGGCTGAGGGCGACTTTGCCCCCTTATTTTCAAAATAGCCCCCTAAAATTAGTAGGTAGCCCCTACAATTACCATAGGGTATTATGTGAAATATTTCTGGATATCCATCAGATTGAAAAAGTAGCCCCCTTTTGGAGATTTCAAAGTTTTGAATAAATTGTTCTTAGATTGTGATGAAGAGAATGTTTTCAACTGGCAATTCTCGACTACAAATGCCATTTTACTTGGAAAAATTACCATAAAAGTGAACTTTAACTGAATGGTCAATTGGAGACTTAAAAGTTTTGAACAAAATATTGTCTTTTCGTTGAGAAGAAGAGGTTTTTGTTTTTCAAAAGACTTGGGCAATTCTCAACTAAGTCTAAACTCTAAAACCACTATTTCACTTGGAAAACTTAACCTCAATGGTGATGTAAATAAACTGAAAGGTCATTTTGGAGACTAACATGTTAAAAGTATATAATAAATTTGTGTCCTAGTTTTGAATATATTGGTATAATGTGTCAAATTGTGATAGTGAAAATTAAAGAGGGTTTTAAACTGAATTGGATAATTCACAACTAAAAGCACTATTGCTTTACCACAAGGGTGAGGTAAAGTGGTGAATAAATAAACTAAAAGGTCATGACATGGACTATTGGTACAATATATTGGTCTGTTTGGTACTGGTAGTGGGATAACCACAGATGCGCAGATAGTCTGACTCAATTCAGTTGTTTGTTGTTGACCACTTGACCGAAAGGGGAAATAAGATATCAGCCTACTGGTAACCTTCTTTGTATGAAGATTTGTGCATGCTTTAATTCATGTACATTTAGGTTCACACATGTATGAATTAAAGTGACTATTATGTAACATGTATTTATGATTTTATACCCCCACAATTCATAAGTGTTTAGGACTTTGCACACCATACCACCATTTTTTTCTAATTAGAGTACATATTCATAATTTTATTTAAATTCTTAGTTTTATTTATATACTGTGTATACAAATTACAAGGTTTGAAAACAGTTTCTTCTTCTGCTGCACAACTAAATTAAGATGTTGCATAGTTGGTGTAAGGCTGTAACATGATTAGATGGTCCACACTAAATAACAAACAAACAAGAGAGGTTGTTTTTACTTGGGAACATTCAGGGAAAAGAGAATTTACTTTTCTGGGGCTACTTTCAAGCCTTCACTTAGCAAAAGAACACAGTTTATTTATTGAACTCTATGCAAATGTATAGGGACCCCTTTTTGGCATTTTGGGGATCAAATTGCTCCAAGCATCAATTTTGTTTCACTGGGGACATTCTGGACCGGGGGTGCTTCACAAAGATCCTAAGTTAAACTTTACTCTAAGTTAGACTTAAAAACTATGGAAAGCCATTGGTATCTTTGAACTTTTTATGGTAAAAGTTCTTTTAAAAGGCATAAAATGTTGATTTAAATCATTAATATTGTTATATTATCAAGGAGATTTCATGTTCTTGATGTAAAATTTAGGAAAAGTCTGAAATACTTCCATTTTTGCTTTTGAATATATTTCATTCCAGAGCTTACCATATGTTTCAAGTCCAACTTAGAGTTAACTGTTAAGTTCAAGTTAGGATCTTTGTGAAACACCCCCTTGCCCCTACATAAATCTTAAACCCCAGGCGTGTAGTGTAGCATCCTGCTCATCCACATGAAACTGCTTGTCAAGGAATTAACAAAAACATTTTGCTCTATTTGCTCAATTTCATTTTCAGAATGCAAAACTCATCACATCACCGTATGGTAGCATTGGGGACATCGCGGATCAATTCAGCGATCTATCGCTCATCCCAGTCAACGACAGAAAACCGGGAAAGAGACCGCCACCAACGTATCTGTGCCACCTCTGCTTCAACAAGGGACACTACATCAAGGACTGCCCTGAGGTAGGTCACATGACTAAAATGCCGACTTGCATTGACATAAGTGTGATATTACATATAAATTTGAAAAAAAAGAATGACAAGCCCACCTATCATAAGTCTTTAATACTGGATGGTATTAATTTATAATTTAGCTACTTTTTCAGAATAACTAAAATCATACTTTGTTTTGTTTGTAATTTGAAAATAACAATTACATGTAGATACATTGTATACCCATATTTTTAGCCCTTTTGAGGACCATTGCATCATGATCTGATCCAACTATGATCATTTACAGACATAATACAGTAAAAAGAAACAATGAGATGAGGAACCAAGTCACATAATATAGTTTTAAATAATCCTTTGTTTATCAGTAAGAAATGACTCAAAATATGTGCAAGTCTGCTTTAAAAACATGCCAGGTTATATTTTTCTGGGACATCGGGCCAACGTATTGTATCTTGTGTTTAAAATTGGGCCTAAATCACCTACAATGTACGTGTACCGTACATACAATTTGTTTTTCTCCAGCATTTTGCTGACCAAGATTACAATCATTATCTTCACCAAATCTATCGCTAACACAACACAACACGCACAACATACGGTCATCTCTCGCTTGCCAAGTAGCCAGAGTCTACCATAGCGGGATAGCCTTTATGTATGCACGTCTTTGTGGATACTATGCGCTTCCTTGTGTACCGGGTATGTGTGTATGCCTGTGTGTTGCAATTCCAGTACGACCATGTAGTAGTTCTGTCCTACAAAGGGTATGATGTTGTGATGTGATGTCGACTTTTGACTGTTATGAGTTGGCATGAAGAAACCCCATGGTGAGGGAATGGCACGAAGACTGTGACCCATTTTCTCAGCTGTAGAACAGTAGTATGGCTATGACCTCTTACCCACAAAAACTGAGCTCCCGTCTTGGTTTGTAACCTTCATGTGCTGCTGCTATCACAACAGCTGTATTGCCTTTTGCCAGAAGAATTTGTTTTGTTTTTCGCTGAGAAAATAAACACTTTCAGATGAGTTCACCCCCATTAGGAAAACTGAATGTTACAAAAATATACTGAATTGTGTTTATGGCCTATGATTTAAATGGAAATGTCTTTGCATCGGCCAGCAGTCCTTCTGTAAGGATAAACAATTGCTTACACTTAGAAAGCCCACAAAATTAACTTCTGTTGTCTGTTACAGTATTCTTCTGTGATCTAAACAAATATTTAAGTCATTTGTTAATCTTTAGTTATGAGAGACCCCTGTGAGGAATCTACAATTTCCAAAATAATCAGCCCCATATGACATTCAACTGCTACATGTACTTAACAAGCCATACAGCAAGCCTCCACTCTAACTTTTTCTCTACAGTACTGGCCCATTTTGGCAAGTAAAATAATAGACTGTTATATTTGACTTGCCCAAAACGGAAAATTAACTTGCCAGCTAACTTGTAATTGTACAGTTTGAAATTTACACCTTTTGAAGTATAATTTTTTTCTTTTGTAGATGATGAATGATCTAGTTGCCTGATCGGGCAACCAAACTAGACTATAATGACATTTGACTTGCCTGTCATCAATCTTTACTTGCCCCGGGCAAATGGGCAAGTGCTAGTGTCCTGCCCTGCATACAGTATAAGTAATACAAATTAGATGAAAATTTGTAAATTACATGTGAATGCATGGGTGAAACCGTGAAAGTATAGACATTACAAGTCTCTCCATTGTGACAGACCATACATGGTAAATGTATCTCTAGGGGGGTGGTTCTCAATGATCCTAAGTTGAACTTAAAGGGATAGTTGAGTATTGGTCAAACTTAACTTTAGTAACCAAAACCTGCACGATTACGATACAAACTAATAGTTATAACTTCACCATGCTCGAAAAGTATACACAATTACAAACGACAAAGTAAATCCCCTGTTATCATTCAAAAAGAGCCGTTACAACTCGAAGTGTCAAATTAACTCGGCGCGAAGCACTAGCGTTGTAGGTCCTAATACGGGACTGTATAGTGCAGTGTGCGGTAATACGGGACTGTAGTGCAGTCACTGTTTGCGGTAATACTATACAGTAGTACGTGTATATTATGTATCGCAACCATAGAAGTATGACTCCAACACTGCCGTTGACGCAACTCGCAAGCCCCATTCGCATTCGTTCGCCTTTCGTTCACAGTCGCGCTAACACACGGAGAGACTGGTCCATGAGGCGCATATATCACTGATTTTTTGCGGAATGGAAGGAAAAATCATAATCTTAATCCACCCGGTAGTTGGATCACATATTGGAGAGTAAATTGCTGGTAAGTACCGTATCATATGTATAGTTTTGAGCACAATTAGCGTGCACACAAATATTTGGTTTCAGTCTTTTATTAGGAGAACATAGAACGCTAGTGCCTCGCACTAGCGGTTCTAAAAAGTGATACCCGGGCGTCAACCACTTTTATATGATATTTTGAAAGCAAATTTCACAACAATTAGAGCATTTGAATGGAAATTATTATTATTTCCCATGTTTTTTTCAATGATCTTTCATATGGAATTGAAATCAACCAAATCCGTTACAATCGATGTTGGGGGGGCACTTTGGAAATTACCAAAACTCAACTTGGCCTTTAACTCTTAAAGGGATAGTTGAGTTCTGGTAAGGAGAGTACAGTTTTAGTGAAACTGGATTTTAGTAACCAAAACCTGCATCATTACATTACAAACTAATAGTTATAACTAGAAAGGAACACAAAATTACAAATGACGTACAGTAGTAAAGATCATGTTATCATTCAAAAAGAGCCGTTAAAACGTAAGAGGGCGCTCTCTAAACACTCATCGGTTTCAACCATTTTGAATAAAATATTGTGCATGTGATGCTTTGTTGAAATAGTGATTAGATAGAGAAATAACCAACAACTATATAAATACCTATTTTGTAACTTTTTTGAAAAGAGGAAGCATTTTTTTGAATTTTTAACGGCTGGTTCAAAATTCTCTAATAAACCCGGGGCCCCGGGTTTATTACAAATTGTTATATTTATGGATATTTCAGCCGTTTCTGAACCGATTTTGATCAAACAAAGATGATTTTATTGTTTAAATATTATGCTCTTTCAAATTTTACACTCAGTTTTTCATTACCTCACAAACCAATTAAGTAGTCTAGCGCCCTCTCTACCAAAACTCAACTTTCCCTTTAAGTTGGACCATAACTATTATGGAAAGCCATTTGTAGCCTTGGAATACAATACATGTATATTCAAAAGCAAAAATGCAAGTATTTTAGACGTTTTCATACATTTTACATCAAGAACATGAAATCCCCTTGATGATAGAAAATATCAATGATTTGAATCAACAATTTATGCCTTTGTACAAGGACATTTACAACTTTTCAAAGAAACTAATGGCTTTCCATACTTTTTAAGTCCAACTTAGGATCTTTGTGAAACATCCCCAGTTTCCTGTAGCCTACTAATGGGTTAATTAGGGGTTATGTATCCGATGACCAGGGTAATAATATAATTGTAAAGCGCTTAGAGATGATTTTCAATCGTGATAGGTGCTATATAAATCGAGGATATTATTATTATTACGAGCAAAGTGGGTTAGTCATGTTTTCTTACACATGTTTACCTGAGTAGCACTTTATTTTCATTCATAATTAATTCGCAGTAAAATAAATTGTGCATGCCCATACTTCCTTGAATAAACTATAATCATGTAGGCTTCACAAAGCTGCCATTTGGGATTTCGAGTTCAATTACTGCTTTCTCCGGCAACAGGAAATTGTCAACTAGGAACAGGTTTTTCTGTCAAAGAAAACATGTTGAAACATAACTTGATACAGGTGTACAATATACTGAGAATGTACCTTCACACATTTACATGCCGTTACACACTTTAGGCTACACACAATTTCCTGGTCGACCAGAGTACATAGACAATGCATGGGTTAGCATGCCAACCGTTGCATGCTACCTATGCATTGTCTAAGCAATGTCTGTGATGCACAACAGTATGGTTATGTCTGTATGAGTGTTCCTTTAGGCCGTTCAGGTCGCAGGGACAAAATTAAAATTTATTTTTCGGGGGCTACGGTACTTTTCAAGCTTTATTACATGCATGAAAATAACACTCCAAAATCTGTTTTGTATTGAACTCAATGCAAATTTTGAGGGCTCTTTTATGATTTTCAGGGGCTCTTTTTGGCATTTCGGGGGCGAATTCGCCCCAAAGCCCCCGTGTATATTTGTCACTGTTTCAGAGTGCTTGTACATGTACAATAGAGTACTAAAAGTGTGACATCACAGCTGTTTGTTATCACTGGGAATATGGTTCAACACAATGTCGGGCAAGTCAACAATTTGTGACCTAGCGGTTGCTAAGGAAGTTATCGTCCAGCTTGAATCCACTATCAAAAGCCTGACTCAAAGGACAAGTTGTTTCTAATCATTACCAAGTTGTTACAAAATAATGGAAAAGCTCTATTTCAGTAAGTACTCTGTTTAAATGTCGAAGTGAGGTTTTAGCCAATATTTATCAAATAATAAGGCAATTTCATGTAGTTTCCCTCTGCAAAATCTAAATCTGCAAAAAGTTCAAAGTTGATTAAATAGCATTTATCCATCCACTGAAATACAGAATGCATTAATTAATACAATTTGTCACCCCTTAAAATCCCTCAAATAACTTGTGCTCATGACATTTTAATTTTTATTTCAAAATAATTTGTGAGCACCTTGCACTAATAGGCAAATGCTCGAGTTACTGTAGGCCTTCTTTGAGATGTGAAATATACAACGCAGGCAATTTGGCAGTACTACTAGACTCTATGATCAAGGATAGTATAGCATGTTCACGATATGAAATCAGTGGTACTGAAGGCTAGTATAACCAGGAACCAATTAGGCCTGTGTCATTTGATCTCTACAGCTGATCGATGTATTAGCCGTCTAGGGGTAGGACTAGGCTTCTAGCACATGCCATGTATACATGGAATGACTCTGTACATAAACATTATGCACTAGTATTCTCATGGATGTAATATATATAATGTCCATGTAGTAGGAAAAAACACAGGGGATCAGGGCAATGAACATGTAGCTTCCAAGTGCCTAAAACAGGCACTAAATATCACTCACTAATCCCTGTAAAATTTAATAGAGTTCAATAAAATCATATTTTAGAGGGCCTGTTCAATTCTGGCAACATTTAAAAGTGTTTTCACATTGTAAAGTGAATGCCATCCTGCGTATGCCTTGTGCACTGGCCCAGTGTTCTGTAGTGCGCACAATCTGTAGCTAAATTTAAAATGGCTGACCATGGTTTACATACTATTCCCACACATGACAATGTTAAAAATAAGTCCTTTTGTTCCCTGGGTACAGTATATAGTACAGTAGTACTAGTAGGTACAGATGTACAATTTCATTAAGCTTCATTAGACATTCGTTTTCAGCAAAATCATATTATCATGATAATCATCATTATTAGCAAAGATTTTACATAAATACGGATTGGAGCCTGTACAGGAGTTTTGTTATGTGTTATTTGATCTATTTTTACTTTTCTATAGTGCCAATAATTGTACATACAATGTACATCAGTACAATCAAATGTATGAATTTTCTTGTAAATTAACACATTGGATTGAACACCACGTATATGTGCAATAATTGTATAATAAGGAATGTGTATGTACATAAACAGTGAGATGTAACCCTTTTAAATATCACAGTTCTACACAAGAGAAGTGTACATTTTTAGCAAGATATGGAAAGCTTTCGGATTAGTCGCTCGTTATGATTTGTTGTAAAGAAAAGTTACTGGTAGTACACAAGTATTACTTCAACTCAAGGCCAAGCATGTATCCATGTTAATCAGAGTACAGATTTGTATGTACATCTACATAATGTAAATGTATGTAGATCTAGATTCGTGACATAACATCAATGATAACTGTAATAATGTACATGGAAGAATTCATGAAAGAAAAAGTTTAAGGATAGTTATGAGATACGTACATCAGGGCTCCACACTTACATTTTTGCTTCCCCTTTTCTGGTGGCCCGAAAGAAAAATTTACTGGCCCGAAAATGTTATTTCATGTGCAAACTTTTTACTATTTAAAATATCACTCTTTCCAGATGAAACCTGTGATAATAGATGAAGCATAACATGGAAGAAAACAAGATTTTTCTCATTTTGTCAAAGTTGAGTTGAAAATCTGCTTGCCCGATCTAGCCACCAAAATATGACTTTCATACATTTTTGCTGGCCCGAAGTGCAATCTAACTGGCCCCGGGCCAGCAGGCCAGTGCGAGTGTCGTACTGTCGAGCCCTGCATACATGTAGCTTATCACAACATTGAGCTCTTTTATCTTGTATGAATATTCCCTAAATTATAATTTATTATTATTTGAAAGCTTTGCATCACATATAAGGTTCTGACTTCTGACCAACAGACAATGCAGGAATTAATTTATTTGATTTTAGGGGGCTATTTTTTAATTTTAGGGGCTACCTACTGAATTTAGGGGCTATTTTGAAAATTAGGGGGCACAATCACCTTCAGCCCCCGTATATTTCCTACCCTGCAGTACAAGATGATATGCAGTTCTCAATTTACCCCTAAGTCAACTTGACACCCCCACTCTCACCTCATGAAGTGGTCCAGTCCTTTCCTTGTGGGAAAAACAATGTGTGTATTAAAGGGACTTAGTAACATTGTCCAAATCCTCAAAATCCAATTGGAATTCTAGCGGTTCCCTCATACCTTGTTGTATTCGTATTGACAATAAAATCATGGGACCGGTTTCGGTTTTTCAAATTTTCCTTTCGTTAAAAAGATATGTACGATTGAAGTGTTCAGATGTTGAATAATCCACTGGATCGTCAAAACCGCGTACAAAGTGAGTGCAATGAGTTAGTGAACATCACTTTGCTTTTTTGCTTATTACTCCATTTAACTTGAAATGTTCACACAACACCCAGTGGACATATCAGATAACAACAATATACATTGTATCAACCACACATCACTTTTTGCACATGTCAACAAAGTTACTAGATCCTTTTAATTCAGAATGTCAAGAGCTCAGAAATTAAAGGTAGTTCGGACTTGTAAATCAGACGCGCGTGCCATCTTGTAAACGCATTGCGCACAGTGCGAAAACATACGCTAGCTTAGTGTTATGAATGCATTTTTAAAGGGATCTAGTAACTTTGTTGGCATGTGCAAAAAGTGATGAATGGTTGATGCAATGTATAGTGCTGTTATCCAATATGTCCACAGGGTATTGTGTGAACATTTCAAGTCAAATGGAAATTGCATGGCCAAGTAATGAGCGAAAATGCAAAGTGATATTGGGTGATATTCACTAACTCACTGCATTCACTTTGTACAGGGATGAAAAACTCGCCCGGAGTTTTTCTTATCTGAATACTTTGATCGTACATATCTTTGTAACGAAAGGGAAATTGGAAAAACCGAAACCTGTCCCATGATTTTATTGTTAATACGAATACAACAAGGTATGAGGGAACCGCTAGAATTACAATTTTATTTTGAGGATTTGGACAATGTTACTAAGTCCCTTTAACTATATAGTTTAGTTCAAAATGGTGTACCGAGCTTTAGCATGTGCATGACTGGTATCACATGTGTAGAAGGTTACGAGCTACAACTACAAGATGGTATTTAGAATTAATTTTTAGCCCAAATCGACCCAACTCCCTTCAGGCCCCTTCTCAATGCCCCACTCGCTAAATCTGTCTTTCTTAAATTAGTAAATGACTATGGCGGTATAGCCCAAATCATGTGTGTGTTAACTCAATGACATAGTCAGAATGTCAGAGCTTGAAATTAAAAGGATACTACCAACAGAAGCATGGAAAAGCTTTTGGTTTTCCAAATTTCTCTTCCGTTAAAAAGATATGCATGATTGAAGTATTCAGATTGATAATTATCCTGTAGATAATTATAACCGTGTACAAAGTCAGTGCAATGAGTTAGCGAATACCACTTAGCATTTTTACTCATCACTGTGACATACTGTATGATATTACTTGGACATGATATTACTTTACCATGGAAATTTCGATACAGTGATATACAAACAGAAACGCAAATTTTTATCAACCATTTGCCAGTTTTTGCCCATGTCAACAAAGTTACTAGATCCCTTTAAAGTGAACAAAAATAAAATAACCCTATCCCAAGCGGAAACCTTGTAGGAAATGGATCGTCCTGAGAAGTTTCCTACTTTCCTTCCTCTCCGGTCTTCAGGGGGTGTTTCACAAAGATCCTAAGTTGAACTGAACTCTAAGTTGGACTTAATTATTATGGAAAGCCATGATTTGTAGCATTGGAATACAAATTATTCAAAAGCAACAAAGCAAACATTTTAGACTTTTCATAAATGTTGCATCAAGAACATGAAATCTCCTTGACACTAGAAAATATTGATGATTTGAATAAACATTTTACGCCTTTGAAAAAGGACTTTTACAACAATTTTCAAAGAAACTAATGGCTTTCCATATTTTTAAAGTCCAACTTAAAGTTAAGATCAACTTAGGATCTTTGTGAAACACCCCCCAGGTGTGTCTCGTTTGGATGCAATTTCAACGTTTTATTATTATAGGGAAATCCAGGCTGGTTTAAATAAATATCCACCTGGTCTGAATAGATGAGATCATTCTATCTTTTGTTTTTTAAAAGTTGTCTAAATCCTATCACTCTCTGTGTACTCTGACTGTAGTGATTCTGTACATTGTCCTACCTGTACACAACATTTAATTTTGAAGCAGGGGAAAAGAACAATTATTTTTTTTCCAGCTACTTTTCTAGCTTGCCTGCATGGATATAACACTTTAAAAATTGTTTTGCATTGAACCCTGTACAAATTTACAAGGGCTCCTTTATAATTTGTAGGGACCAGCCCCAAAATACACGGGGGCGACGGGCGATTCGCCCCCGAGACTTTTGTAATCACCACCATGAGCCACGACACAGAGGCGGAAATCGACAGAAACGTGTGATCATGCCATAATCGGACAGATAATAGCATGATAAATATTGATACATTTATTAGACTCTGAGCAGTGAGAACGGAAAAATAAGAGCCCCTGTGAGCCCCAAAATATGCATTTTTTCCCTCAAAATTTTTTAAATAGCCCTTGTGAAAAAAAAAGTATTTTGGGGGTTTGCAGGGACTATTTGGGATTTTGGCAGACTACATTACCCCCTGAGCCCTGTGCCTTTTTTGTCACTGTTTTGAAGTTTCCAATAATAAAATATATTGAGTGCTTTGAAAATGTCTGAGATATATGGGCAAAAGTAGGAATATTTTCTGGCATGTATGATTGGAATATGAATTTTTTTTACATTTTCACAAACATTATCAGCCCATTGTTTCTATTATTTCTAATCATACAATTTAATTAAATTACTTTTAAAGAATCTTTTTGATACTTCCAGCTCCAGAAAGCTTAACATTTATATGATGCATCAGTACAGTGAAATGTAAATATAAAATATTGTGTGATTCGAGACGATCATGATGTATGAAAGTTATTTGGAGTCTCTAGATGGCCATTAGTATCAGATTTTTAGATTTGAACCTGGGTTTTCGCTTCAAATTGATGAATTTCTGAAACCCTATTCCTAGAATCTCCCAGAGGGAGGTCAAGTTCAAGTGTCAGTAAACATTTATCAGTTTGGGGTTGGGTTTGGGGAAGATTTGGTTGAAATTAAAGGGGACCACCAGTCAAAAGAATTGGAGACAATAGAATCCTGGACAATTCGTTCGCTCTGGACAAAGGTAGTCTTCGTACATGCAGACCCATGAACACATGGTTTAGAATGGTGATGAATTTTCCAATTATATATTTTTTTCTGGTAAACATATGTTTCTGAACTTGTTGATAGAATGGACTACTATAAGAATATTATTTTTGGGTGGTGGTACCCTTTAATGGTAAATGTGCATTAGGTCTGGACTCTGGAGTACTTTGTGACAAAAAAGGCAAATTGTTTGATTTGATCTGGTTTGGTTTTGTCCCAGCCTAAAAAGTTGCAGGACCAGTTCAGATAATAAGCTAAGCCTAATAGCCCGGTCAGATATCAACGGATTGCGATTGCGCAAACAGATGTCAAACGGAGAGCTAAATTTTCCATCCGTTCTATACGTTTCTTGTCCTTTCCTTGTCCGGTGATGTACGTTGTTCTATGTTTTGTACATGAAGCAATGGAGACGACTTTCATCACCGGATAATTTAATTTCGCAAATTGTCTATTCGTTCGGCATACGTTTCCGATATCCGTTGATATCTGACCGGGCCATTAGGGATACCAGTGCAGTGTTGCTTGAAATGAATGAGAATTTCTATGATCAGAATACGGTTTGATGCTACACCGTGGGTTGCCATTTTGAACTAGGCTGGTTGGTGACTATGGCGAGTGAGACGTTAGCGATATGGCACCATGAATTTTGAATATTAACACCTTATACTTCATAAACGTATACTGTACATAAGCATACAATCAAAGTAGAGGCTTAAAGTGTCACATTGCAAATTAAAATAAAAGTAGGGTTTTAGTACTAAAAGTTTAAACTGTTGAAAATATTTTTGCCAATTTAAAATAATCGCGATTAGACCTGATGAAAAAAAACACAAATAAAATGTGTTATACTTTTAATCATAACTTTAATAACTTCATATGGCATAATTAGCCAGAAGTAAGGTATCACTTAAAAGACAATATTGTGTGTTAAATGAAAGTATCTTTATCTTAAAACTAAGAAGCTACGTGTAGCTTTCACATTTTGTGCAAACAAACTCTTTAAATGTTACCAATTGAACATTGAATGTTAATTGCAAGTTCTTGACTGGTGAGTCACCTCTCTGCGGAACGGTGTCGGGATCATTAGTGGTACTGACTTGCCTAGCGTCGCTAGACTGGGACTTCTCACAAGTCACACCAGCACAAGGTCCAAATACATCATAGCATGTCAAATCCCTTCCCCAAACATTTTAGCCCCTTCCCCCTGGGCTTCAGTGTTTAACTTCAGTATTTCATTTTTTTTTGCACATGTTGGACATTATTGCTAATGTCTGCAGATTTCTTTTAATTTTTGTGACTAGACTTTTACTAGAGTCACTAAACTTGGACTTATCATGCCAAGTCACACCAGCGCAATGTCCATATTCCTCAGAACATGTCAATTCCCTCTGAGAGAGGTACATTTACCCCTTCCCCCATCATTTTAGTCCCTTTCCCCCTGGGTTTAAGCCTTCAGGTACTGTGTGTATGTTCAGTATTTCATTATTTTGATTGCACAGAGTGGACATTATTTCTAATGTTGTCTGCAGATTTCTTTTAATTTTTGTTACTAGACTTTATCCGGAGGCATTATGTTTTCAGATTTCAATCAAACTTGGTACCTGAATGTATCTTAGGGCACTGATGTAGCCATACATTGATACAAGTTTTTAGAAATTCTCTTGACTGTGATGCATTATTCAGCTATCTTTTGTTATTATTCTCCAGCTGTCCAGAAATAGGACCCAGAAACAGGACATGTATGAATGCATGTAAGGATTTGGACAAAGTTTGTAAAAACTATAATGTGCATCATAATGCTTGAAACAATATGAACTATTCACTTCAGAAATCAAACAAATCTCTGAATGTGAACATTAATGATAGCAGGAGCCCTGGGGATGGTTGAATGTCAAGATTGATTCATTATTGCCTCACGCGAGATGTGATAGGAGAAATCAATCAATTTGACTTGGAGATCTTCAAATTGGCCATTAACTTCACAAACCCTGCTGGAGATCAAATAGGAATAGCTAGGTGTATTCAAACATTGGACCACGTTAAACTATAACAGGGATCCACACAAACTTGCTATAACTTTTTATAATGGGCTTAATGGCCCATTTGTACCAGTATATTAATATCCCCTAAATGTTTGGTCCCCCACCCTGGAGGTGGGGATGAAAAATAAGGGCAAAGGATCTAGCGTGCAAATCAACTGTGGTAAAGTCTATTCAATATTACAATATGAGGTTAAAGGGTACCACCACCCGAAAATTAAATTTTTTATAAATGAAAGGTAACATCTTTAGTAGTCCATTCTAATCAACAAGTTCAGAAAAATATGTTTCCAGAAAAGTGGAAAACGCATCACCATTCTAAAGCATGCGTTCATGGGTCTGCATGTACGAAGACTACCTTTGTCCAGAGCGAACGAATCGTTCGGGATTCTATTGTCTCCAAACATACGCGGGAATAGAATTGGCGCACTCGTAAATGTTTTGCGCCTACGGAACAATGAGATAATAATGGTTCCGTACATGGTGGTAATTAATTGCATCGTTTATGAATTACACAACCCTTTGCAAAATGTTGGGTATCTATTTGATATCCCAAACGGTACCAACCCATATAAAAATGTGTTGTTCTTTGCGTGGTGGTCCCCTTTAAAGAAATGCTAGAAACAAGAAATTAACTGTGTTGCTCTGTGGGCCAGTCAGAAATTTCATGCCCTGAAACCTGAATCTGGTGGCCCCAAACAATGAAGAACTTGTAACATTTCTTTTATGTTTGTTCGCCCATCCGGGCCAGTGGAAATAAGAATAAATTGAATTTGGTGGCCCAAAGATAAATGTTAGTGACCCCAGCGGCCCAACGGCCCTGTGCTAATATCGAGCATGGTAGGGTGAAAGTCGGATGAAAAACATGTACACAGTACAGTAGCTGAGGAATTTTCAGGCAGGATGATGCATCGATAAGAGATGGAGCGATGCTGGTTAGCCTCAGATAAAGCATCTATCGGGAGGACTGAGATCCATTATGAGGATGACTCAGTCTGATTGGAATGAGAGAGCTATGATATGGGATATTTTGAGGACCCAAGGTTGCTCATGTGATGCATGGATTGGAGGCACATACATACTCCATAAATCCGGTCCAGTTAGTCTTCATCGAAAGCTCCTTAAAGACAACTAACATCTCAGAACAATTTTGGGATATGAAAAAGAAGATAGAAAATATATTCAGAGGACTTTAAGTTTCTATTCTATATGGTCCATAATGATGATGACTCAGTCAGCTTGTAATGAGAGCTATGATATTGGATATTTTGAGGACCGTGGGTTGCTCATGTGATGCATGGAGGCACATACTTTGTACTTTGTAGATCCAGTCCAGTTAGTCTTCTCTCTAAAAGCTTCTTAAAGGGGACCACCAGGCAAAGAACAACACATTATTATATGTTTTGGTACCGTTTTGTGATATCAAATAGATACCCAACATTTTGCAAAAGGTTATGTAATTCATAAACAAAGCAGGAACCACTACTATTTCCTGGTTCCCAACAGGCCAAACATTTGCGAGTGCGCCAATGCTATTCACGCGTACGTTTGTAGACAATAGAATCCCGGGTGATTCGTTTGCTCTGCACACATTAGTCTTCGCAATTCAGACCGCATTAACGCATGCTTTAGAATGGTGATGCGTTTTCCAATTAAATTTTTTTTTTCTAAAAACATATTTTTGTGAACTTGTTGAAGGAATGGAGTACTAAAGTTGTTACCTTTCTTTAATAAGAATATTATTTTTGGGTGGTGGTACCCTTTAACTACCATAGTACTGTAAACATTGTTATTTTCGCGCGATTAATATTTCGCGCTGAGCGACACAAAAACACAGTCGCAGCTTTTTAATTTCGCGGCCGACCAAGTGTTCACAGGCATTGCAAATCGCACATTTATATTCGCGAAAATTAATGCACCGCGAACATTACCATGCTTACAGTATCCCTTTTGTCATAACATGGTCATGTTCCTTTGTTTTAGTTGATTTTGATTAAATTTAATTATTTAAGTTCAAATGATATCTAATTTAGATGTGTAACTATTTTCATAAAGATGGTAATATGTAGACTTTCATATGTAGACTCAGTGACAAAAAAAAAAAAAAAAAAAAAATCGTTTTTTTTTTCTTTGGAAAATGATCCCCAAAAAACACAATTTGGGAATATAAATGAATACCAAAGCAACATATATCCATATTAATAAGCCAAAGGTAATCTTGTACGGGTATGCTTTCATTTCAAACTGATTACCTCTTCTTTTACAATATTACTCACGCCGATTTTGATCTTAGTCCCATGTGATTAATTTGGCGTAACCTTTCAGAAACACATGGGACTAGCTCAAAATCGGCGCGAATAATTTTGTAAAAGGAGAGGTAATCAGTTTTAAATGAAAGCATACCCATTCAAGATTACCTTGGGCTTATTAATATGGATATATGTTGCTTTGGTATTCATTTATATTCCCAAAATATGTTTTTTGGGATCATTTTCCAAAGAAAAAAAAACGGATTTTTTTTTTTTTTTTTTTTTTTTTTTTTTTTTTTTTTTTTTTTTTTTTTTTTTGCCGATCCGATCTTCCGATTTTTTCTGCATGATCGGAAATCGGCAAAAACGGTCCGATCATGTATGATCGGATCGTGATCGGCATGCCGATCCGATGATCGGTTACAGCACTAGTTATTTTCATGCAGGCAAACTTGAAAAGTAGCCCCCGCAAAAATAAATTTTAATTTTTTCTCTTTCTAGACTTGTCATCATATTAGTTAGACAGGTTCTTTGAAATTGAAACATGAACATATGAAATGAAACTGAGTATTTATAGCTACATGTATATGTTTGATCTTTTCGTAGCCCAAATAAATCATTGACATACCCAGGAGCATTTATGACAACATGTATATTTTGCTTTATTTGAAGCGAACACAATTAATATATATACCGGAACATAGATTATTTTGTATAGGCCTGATAATAATAACATACCATGGTAAAATTAAAAAGTGTATATATTTTATATTATAAACATGTACAGGACATCATATAATTACAGTACTATGTAGTGTTTATTGTATGGTACTGTAGTACATGAATGTACTTATAGTCTAGCTATAGATGTTAACCTTTTGCAAAGTGTTATGAAGTAAACTCCTTTTTGTTTTGTGTGTCCCATGTTATATATTTCTTTGATCATTTTCATTTACCGTATTTGCTGGTGTATTAACCGCACCTTTTTTCAAAAAAAAAAGAAAAAAAAAGGGTGGTGCGGTTAATACATGACCGTATTAACCACACTTTTTTTTTTTTTAGGGGTGCGGTTAATACACCGGAGCGGTTAATACACCGACAAATACGGTATTTGATATTGTTACAAATTATAATTTTTTAGATATAACATGGGGGGGGGGGGGTGAGTTATGAAGGCTCAGATCTGTGATTTAATTGATAGCGCTGGCATAAGAGCCTCCTAATTATTGCTGGCTGATTGACAGACAGATGTACATGTATTTGGGAACAGCTTGCACAGGAAGATGCATTCAGTGTAGGGTCTGGACCCCCCCCTTTCATATCGGAAGGGAGATCATTAAAAAGAAATACATTGATAAAACGAAAAGTTCTTATTTTTTACTTGAAAAACTAGGGTTAATGATTGTGGTGTGTGTGGATATACATTTGTACATGAAGAGGGGGTTACTTTCTAGCTTGCCTGCATGAAAAATCTAAAATAGCACTCTAGATTTGATTTACATTGAACTGTATGCAAATATATGGGGGCTCTTGTATAGTATTTATTTATTTATTTTTTTTGGGGGGGGGGGGGGGGTGTGGGGGGGCTCTTATATTTGCACCAAGCCACCATGCATGTTTTTTACTGAGAGGGTGGTCGAAAGAGTTCCGAACTTGGCTAGTTTGTGCACACTACATAACACAGTGACCCAGTGTGTATTCCAACGGCACTAGGCTTTTTCACATGACAGTCCCGCCAGCAAGGCTTATGCAAGATGGCACCGCGCTTGTGATTTATAAATTCGAATAACCTTTAATCTTACAAATGGTCAGTGACTTTTTAGTAATACCGGGCTCCTAGATCAACAGTAAAAAGTTCTGGGGGGTGTTTCACAAAGATCCTAAGTTGAACTTAACTCTAAGTTGGACTTAACTATTATGGAAGGCCATTTGTAATCTTGGAATACAATATATTCAAAAGCAACAATGCAAGAATTTTAGACTTTTCATAAATGTTGCATCAAGAACATGAAATCTCCTTGATAGTGGAAAATATTGATTTGAATAAACATTTCATGTCTTTGAAAAGGGACTTTTACAAAAAAAAGTTCAAAGAAACTGATGGCTTTCCATATTATTTAAGTCCAACTTTGAGTTTTGAAACACCCCCCTGGACTGCTATACAACTAAAAGTTATAACTTTGTTGGGAAAGAAGAACAACTCTAAAATCTATCAATTGCTTGGACCTTGAAACAATGAGTGTGATTGATCTCTCATGCTCGATGCAAGGGGCGTTGTGACAACTGAAATGGGTCACATCTTTGTAGAATCGCTTATCCTTTTGAGACGTTTGTGGTGCTCAATACCGAGTAGTTCTGCGCTTAGTGCAAAGGACAGGCATTTTTAACCGACCGTCCCCTTTCGTGTCGAAGACATTTCTGAAATTCAGGTTTCAGATTCATGATTTTGTTCATATCAAAGGAGAAAATATGCCAGTTTTAAATTTTGTATTTGACTGCATGTAGGAAAGCAAATGCAGGACTGTAGCATAGCGAACTAGCGATGATAGCGATAACCTAGTTTCTGTGTGTTTTATATCCACTAAGATATAAAGGAAATCCCTTCTAGTACTACATTATCAATGAAAATATACAGCAGAATATAGGTATTCAACTCATTCAATTCATTTATAAGAAAAAAAATTAAAACAGATGGATACAGGTTAACCTATAACCGCCCGTTTGTTGTGACACTGAAGGTTAGCGTTATTGGAAATAAATCAAATTAACCGAAATTGGAAAATGTGAAAAGACTTGCACAAGACTTTTGCTAGCACTACTAGAACGGAATAGATTCAACCAGAGATGTGAATGGGATACTAATATGCTAAGAAGTGAAACGTGGCTTTCCCATCCAACTTGATGTCGCAGTTTCAATTCTGATGGAGTGATTTGATTAGGGCTATGCGAGGTCATATTGTTTTTTTTGTGTGCTTGCTCAAGAAGAAAAGTACTAATATGTACTATCAAGTATCAACCCATCTATGGGGACAAATTTCAAATTTTACCTATTAGTGGGGGCTCTTAAGTCAATATATGGGACGAAGTGTGCACTTCCGGAAGAAAGCGTGAATTTTGGCACACAGATAGTTTAGACCTTCCTCTTCAAGAAATTTGATGGAAGCAATTTTGCAAGGCTCATTCTTGGCCGCCATCTTGAATTTCAAAATGGCCGCCATCTGGCACCTGTTTTCATCAATATCTCAGCAACTAAAACAGCTAGAGAGTTATTTTCAGTGGCTATACCCACATAATGGGTGCCAATGAATCACCTGAATCGAATATCAAGACTTCAATTGGCAGCCATCTTGAATTTCAAAATGGCCGCCATCTGGCACTTGTTTTCATCAATATCTCTGCAACTAAAACAGCTAGTGAGTTATTTTCAGTGGCTATACCCACATAATGGGGGCCAACGAATCATCTGAATCAAATATCAAGACTTCAAATGGCAGCCATCTTGAATTTCAAGATGGCCGCCATGGGAAGCCTATATTTAACTCCATCTCAGAAACTAAAGCAATTACGGAGTTCATTTCAACTGATATGCCTATCTGTTTGTGGTCAACTCGTAACCAATAGATGGTTGGAAGCAATTATGCACTTCCCATATATCTCCTTTATCTCAGAAACTAAAACAGCTAAAGCATTATTTTAGCGGTTATATACCCACTTATTTGGGTCCAATGAATCAGCCACAAGTGGAGAGTGTCAAGGGATTGATATGGATCGGTATGAACAAAGTATGGATCACTCCTAATGTTCACAGGGGTGACTGGAGGTGAAAATATTATATAAACCAACTGTGTGAATTTCTCCCCGATAAATCTTCCAAGCTACCATAATTAAGTGCTCACATGCCCTCCTTCTCCTCGATAGGGAACGCTAAGTCCGGATAAATGGAGTTCAAGTGATTAATTAACTCCTGCGCGAATTATTTCTTGAATTTGGTGTTGAGTGTCATGCCGCTATATGAATCTGCTCGCTAAAAGTGTCACTGTACTATAGTCAAAGTATCGGTTTGCGCAGCGTAGACATTCTTCCAGGAGTTGGACAATATAATTCAGACATGCTGGTCCTATATATACTCTAGATAATTGTGTCCTCAAGTGTTGACTTGTCTATGGGAACTAAAGTAGGTAATTTACGTAAAGTCACGTCATAATGATCGAAGCTCTCGTCTTCCACGTGTCCACTCTCGATAGCTTCTACAAATCGAGAGTTGGCTACGTGGTGACATGTCTGTTACACAAGAGGAGATATTATAATAGGATAGGTCTGGACCAGTTTGTCTGTGAGCCAGGTTTCTAACCATGCTAACCCCTGCAAGAACATGTACACATACAGGGTCCACATGCATTGGCTACAATGGATCTTTTACCAACAAATTCATGAAGCAGCAATAATATTCCCTCTCACTCCCATCCCATGAAATTTGTAAATAAAACACTTGAAAAAATAGACATTGACAATGCACCGAAACCACTCATCCCAAACTCAAGAAATAATTTATGCAGGAGTACACTTTTAGTTCCCTAACGAAGGGAAGGATATAAATCGTTATTGTTCCTTGACACTTTCATGAAAGTCATGAAAGTGATCAAACTTGATTGTAGCCTGAACGTTAAGATTTATCGGAGAGCAACTCACACTGTCCAATGTCTCATTTCACCTCTAATTACCTATTTTAACAAACATTATGAGTGACTGTTACTTTGTTCCATTATTGTAATCACCAATCCCTTGTCTGTCCAGATGATAACATATTACTAGTCTCTCTTATGTGTGTTGCAACTATATTTGGGCTTAAAAAGCTACAGAAGGATCACCCCACCATGCCCACTGAGAGGAACACGCAATGCTCAAAATGACACTCATCCGACCTGATATTAGAAGTCTCAGATGCAATCAACTGCATTTCAAAATAAAAATCTAAGTACCACCTATAAAGACAACATCAAAACTAATTGTGAGGCGTAGTATATACATTGTAATTCCATGCAAAGGGTGGACTACTAGCCATTTGGCTTCAAGGAATCAAACAACAGTCCTATGCAGTGAATCATAAGTGAAAGAAACGTAGCAATCTCCCAAGACCAGATATTTGGAACACCGACGCCTAATTCGTTCCTCTGGAGTGTCTCAAAACAGGCCACTTTGAGTGATTGAGTCTCCCGACCATCAAGTCGGACTGGCAAAAGGTCTACATTTCGGAAATGTGGCACAATACAAAAAGGGTGAAGGAAGATATCTGCATGTATACATCCTGGCATTTCAAGCCACACTGAACAGAGACAGTGCGCGAAACAAACTACCTGATGACGTCTACGATCAGAAAATTGATCATTTTGTAAGAAAGGTCAACAGTCAGGTCATGCACAGCTGCTGACGAAGGCTGTTGATGAGAACCGAATATTAGGAAGTGAACATTTGTATGGTCAACAAAATGTTCAAACTTTTTCCATTTAGTTAGTTTTCATTAGTGGGGACTGAAACATTTGCAAATAATGCTCGAATGAATGTTACTGCTTTTCAAAAGGTAGGTTAGTACACTCATTGATTCTCTTTTGAACTACCTCCTACCCGATAACTTTGTTTAATCAATTGAATTGTCAAGTAGACTTCTATTTTGTTCAGATTATCTTTATATATCAGCAACATTGCTCAAGTGCTTCACACCTAAGATGGGCATACCCATCGAAATGCACTGACTGATTTTATTCCGAGATACATTATTGAATAGGCTACCCGTGACAGCCATCTTGAAATTCAAGATGGCTACTATTTGAAGCATATAAAGACGATCCAGGTGATTCGTTGACCCAGGCTGAAATAAACCCTCCAGCTGTTTTAGTTTTTAAAATATTGGAGAAAATAGGGTTTCAGATGGCAGCCATTTTGAAATTCCAGATGGCGGTTAAAATGGGAAGAGCATAATTCTTCCATCTATTGGTAAATTTGTACAAGTTGACCACAAACAGATGGGCATATCAGTTGAAATGAACTCCGTAATTGCTTTAGTTTCTGAGATGGAGTTAAATGTAGGCTTCCCATGGTGGCCATCTTGAAATTCAAGATGACTGCCATTTGAAGTCTTGATATGTGATTCAGGTGATTCGTTGGCCCCCATTATGTGGGTAAAGCCACTGAAAATATCTCTCTAGCTGTTTAAGTTGCTGACATTGATGAAAACAGGTGCCAGATGGCGGCCATTTTGAAATTCAAGATGGCTGCCATTTGAAGTCTTGATTTTCTATTCAGGTGATTCGTTGGACCCCATTATGTGGGTATAGCCACTGAAAATAACTCTCTAGCTGTTTTAGTTGCAGAGATATTGATGAAAACAGGTGCAAGATGGCGGCCATTTTGAAATTCAAGATGGCTGCCATTTGAAGTCTTGATATTCGATTCAAGTGATTCGTTGGCCCCCATTATGTGGGTATAGCCACTGAAAATAACTCTCTAGCTGTTTTAGTTGCTGAGATATTGATGAAAACAGGTGCCAGATGGTGGCCATTTTGAAATTCAAGATGGCGGCCAAGAATGGGCCGTGCAAAATTGCTTCCATCAAATTTCTCGAAGAGGAAGGTCTAAACTATCTGTGTGTCAAAATTCACACTTTCTTCCGGAAGTGCACACCCCATGACCTAAGAGCCCCCACTATATAATTAGTAATAGTATACATGTAAGATAAAACGTTAAATATTATATTTTTAAATGAAAAAGAGCAAAGAAAATAATATATGTTTGTTTAGTTGGTCTGTTCTTTTGAATTAGTTCAGTAATTGATTACTTTTTTGTAGGTCTGCTTATAAACATGTTTGAAGATTGCTTGTTTCCTCGTGTGTGTTTTGGGTGTTGTTGGTTTATATAATTGAAAACTTTGTTTCTGTAAAGAAATTGAAATATAGTAATTCAATTTTCAAAGAAATCAAGACATTTTACATGCATGCGTGAGCCTTGTAGATAGTCTAACACATGTAATTCTTCAAGTTCCTGTTGATGAAGACTAGCTCGTGTCTGGATAATGCATTCTTGCCTTTCTCCTCCCATTAGCCCTGTTATGTGACCTCCAGCTGACCATAGTCCCTTTAGTAGGGTCCATGCTTTACCATAGTGATAGTGATGACACTTTCCAGATGAACCCATTTGGCATTAATTGAGAGCCAAAAAGAACTTTAAATTAACATTTTAGTGCCATAAAGCTGTTCATTCACTCTCAAATTGATTTATCTTCTATACTTGTTTAGAATGTAAGAAGATAACCAGCTGACCAAAGTCCCAAGTCCCTTCAGTGTAGGTCTGCAATGTCACTTTCCAGATGTAATAACCCTGTTGCATGAATTGAGAGCTAAGACTTTGAATGAAATTTAGATTCATAATACTGCTCACTTTCACTTATCTTGTAAACTATCTATTTGAGAAGATAGCTAGCTGACCAATGCCCCTTGCTTGTTTGCTGTTGATATGGGTTGCCAAATGTCCAGCCATGTTTAAAGGGACTTAGTAACATTGTCCAAATCCTCAAAATACAATTGTAATTCTAGCGGTTCCCTCATACATTGTTGTATTCGTATTAACAATAAAATCATGGGACAGGTTTCGGTTTTTCAAATTTCCCTTTCGTTCAAAAGATATTTACGATTTAAGTGTTCAGATGTTAAATAATCCAACGGATCGAGAAAACCGTGTACAAAGTGAGTGCAATGAGTTTGTGAACATCACTTTGCATTTTTGCTCATTACTCGGCCATATAGCGTCCATTTGACTTGCAATTTTCACACAATACCTTGTGGACATATAAGATAACAACAATATACATTGTATCAACCATTCATCACTTTTTGCATATGCCAACAAAGTTACTAGATCCCTTTTAATATTGTGAGATGTTGTATAATGTATTCTATTTTTTTGTACTGTATGTGTAGTCTAGACAGATAAAGACTAAATGTTTCCAATTCTGAGAAGGTGTTGCCCTTGACATAACCCTGTATTTAGAAAATGATTAACTTCTTGTATTATATTTTGCCTGATGGGCTTCCATTGAATTGCTGTGAGCAGTTGAATCAAGGGGGTTGAATCTCTGAAAAGCTAGAAATTCTATTGAGTTACCAAAAAAAAAAAAATGTTTGCCTCCGTAGTGGTAGTCGCAATAAGTAACATTTTTACATCAATTGTTTTAAAAGGAAAAACTGATGAAACTATTGTTTGAATAATAAACAAACATTTACGTTGAAAAGAAGATTTTTTTTTCTTCAAATTTTCCATTTCCTGAATTGTGGGATATTTGTAAATTTGAGGGTTGTGGTAATCCCATGATAAAAGAGTAAGTTGTAGACATGACATTTATTTGAGGACATCATGAAGCTATGACAAACAATTCCTTTCTTTGTTCCATTTGCATGGAGCAATATCATTTGTTTTTATTGGTGTGGTTTCACTGGTAGACAATGTTTTGATATTATCATTTCGACCCTTAGATTTGTGGAATTATGCATATATTTTGTGGTATAACTATAAGTGTAGCCTTGTCATTTTTTGGGGTCCCTAAATTTTGCGACACAACACAGAAAGAGTATTTTCTTTGTTTACTTCAGTTTGCACTTTGCATTTGGACAAGGCATCTACATGATCTACATGCTTCTCAATAGTGGGGAGAGGGGGGTATTATGAGACAGCGTTTGGACCAAGAGGGGGGGGGGGAGGAGTTATTGCAACTCTTTACTTTAAATTGTGCAATTTTGGTGCATACCTAAGAAAAGGGGGTGTGACAAGCCCCTTTCCTTTCAAATGAGGGTGTGTGTGTGTGTGTGTGTGGTTGGGGTGGCGGGGGGAGGGGGGGGGGGGGGGGGGGACATGCCTGGCGCCCATGCATTGGGGCATCTAATCTGTGGGGTGATCCGTGATGCAAGTCTAGGCTTGCTGATTGATTATGTAACTTCAGAAGATAACTCTGGAGATGCAATCTTGCAGTTCTATCTTGAGATTCCCAGTAACCAAAATGCATCACGCTGATATGTTACAGCTGTCCAGTTTCTCTCTAGTACATGTACATGGTACAACCTTTACAAGTACATCTTTTCTTCATGTAGATAACGATCCTACATTATGTATAATATGGTTGCTGTTGAATACTCTGTTTAAATTGAAATGCAAAAAACACACTATTTTTCAAACTGTGAAGTTTTAAATTCATTTCTTGTTATATTTTCATACATTTACAATGTGAAGAACTCAGCCATTATATTTATTACCCATGGCATAATGCTAAAAAGTAAAATAGCAGAAGGAAGAACCGAAACTGAACAAAATTCATATAACGACCCCTCATTTTGCATCGGGTGAAAGGCTTTTTTTATCAAGAGGCAAGTGACACTTTGCCACATAAACTGCATTTCTTCTGCAAACAAATTTTTAAAAGTTTATATTCACAATTGCTTCCTGTCCACTATAATTATAAACTAAATGACAGGAAAATAAACTGCCTAATTAGTTAAAGAAACAGAAGTTGCTTAAACATTTTAAAGGGACTTAGTAACATTGTCCAAATCCTCAAAATAAAATTTTAATTCTAGCAGTTCCCTCATACCTTGTGGTATTCGTATTACCAATAAAATCATGGGACAGGTTTCGGTTTTTCAAATTTCCCTTTCGTTACAAAGATATGTACGATCGAAGTATTCAGATAAGAAAAACTCCGGTGGAGTTTTTCTTACTGTGTGGAGTTTTTCTTACTGTGTACAAAGTGAGTGCAGTGAGTTAGTGACTATCACTTTGCATTTTTGCTCATTACTTGGCCATGCAATGTCCATTTGACTTGAAATTTGCACACAATACCCTGTGGACATATGAGATAACAACAATATACATTGCATCAACCATTCAACACTTTTTGCACATGTCAACAAAGTTACTAGATCCCTTTAACATTTTAATGCCCCATTACTGATAGGGAAGTTCTTCCTGTCAATTAAAGATGTTAAACAGTTTGAGCAGCGAAGGGTAAATATCTTCCTAATCACCATATAAACTACCAAGAAGAAGAATGATTTGTGGCAAATATGGATTTTCTAGAGCGAACCAACTTCCTGCCCAAATAATCACATTCTAGATCCAGTGTTATATGGTAATAACTGTTACATAACACTATTCAGTAGAAAAGTCTGTGGCATTTTCTGTGGATATGTTTAGTTATCATTTTACCATTGAAGTGTAAATAGATACAAGAAGGCTTTCTTTGGTACACAAGCAACCAATCCTAATTTTCGTGATAAGATCAAATTAGGTACAAGAAGTATCCTAACTTCCTGCCAAGTATAATGGGAAACTGGTAAACCAATGAAAAACTCCATAAACTTCCTAATCTCCCCCAGCCTTTTCATTCCAGGAACTGATTACATAATCTGCAGGCTCTTATACCAGTTGTACAAACAAACAAGTCCCTCCCTGAAGGCAGACCACATACATGTAACTCCCACTTTTCTCACAAGTCACCCCACACCCTCTCTCTTTCTCTACCCCCACCCAACTGACCACACACATGCATGTTGTTTTATTACCCATTTCAGTGACATTGTTACATTAAGTGTGTCATAACACAATGCTGTTATGTCTGTTTAGTACTGAAGAGGTTTGTCAAATAATCCTCTTGGGATTACTCAAGCTACTGGGAAAGTTACTGCTAACTATATATATATCAGGTTAATAACCTCTAATTCATAATAATAAAAATACTTCCTCTTTAGCCAACACTATTCCCACATTTAGAGCACAAAATATTATGCCCTCTGACCACATGTAAACAAGCAAGTATCTTGCTCAGGCCATAGACCTATGCTCAGGCGCAGTTAAAGGGATAGTTGAGTTCTGGTAAGGAGAGTACAGTTTTGGTGAAACTGAATTTTAGTAACCAAAACCTGCATCATTACATTACAAACTAATATTTATAAATAGAAAGGAACAAAAAATTACAAATGACGTAGTAAAGATCATGTTATCATTAAAAAAGAGCAGTTAAAACGTAAGAGGGCGCTCTCTAAACACTCATCGGTTTCAACCATTTTGAATTAAATATTGTGCATGTGATGCTTTGTTGAAATAGTGATTAGATAGAGAAACAACCAACAACTATTTAAATACCTATTTTGTAACTTTTTGAAAAGAGGAAGCATTTTTTTTGAATTTTTAACGGCTTGTTCAAAATTCTCTAATAAACCCGGGGCCCCGGGTTTATTACAAATTGTTATATTTATGGATATTTCAGCCGTCTCTGAACCGATTTTGATCAAACAAAGATGATTTTATTGTTTAAATATTATGCCCTTTCAAATTTTACACTCAGTTTTTCATTACCTCACAAAAAAAATAAGTAGTCTAGCGCCCTCTCTACCAAAACTCAACTATCCCTTTAAAGGTAGTTCAGATTCGTCAAATGAGATGCGCGGCGCCATCTTGCATACGCGTTGCGCACAGTGCGTAATGCACGTTAGCTCAGTGTCATGCGGTGCGCGCAAACTAACCCAGTTCAAAATGGCGACCCGCTATGTAGCATCCCCACGCTTGATGCCCTTTAATTGAGCAACAAACAGTTTTCCCAGTCCCCAATTAGGGTTAGCTGGGTAAGCCTTAGGTACCCACTAAGTCAACCCTAGTTAGCAACTAAAATATATTGCGTCTACTCCTGGGCCACACTTTCCAAAATGGACTTCGCAAGGAACTAAGCTAGCAGGCTTTCATAAATATGGGTCCAGGTTATTTGGAAAGTTTCTAATGAATTTATAAGACAATAAAAAACCTTGAAATTCTGAGGCAAATAATCCTCTTTAACCAGCCATTTTCCCTCTTCTAACTACACACTAAATTATTGTGTTCTAACTTCTAACTACACACAAAACAACCACATACAAAAGTTATTTTAGTTCACTGGGAAAGTTCATAATGAATATGCAGCCAGATTATGCCACAAACATTGACATGTATGACCATGAGAAATTGTTTTCATAAGCAGGGAAAAAAATACACGGGGGCTTAGGGCAAATGCGCCCCCGCAATACCAAAAAGAGCCCCAGAAAATCATAAAAGAGCCCCTGTAAATTTGCACTATAGAGTTCAATGCTTCAAACATTTTTAGAGTGCTTTTTCATGCAGACAAGCCTAAAAGGTAGCCCCCCAAATATATATTTTAATTTTTTGTTCCCGATTGTTAGCCAACCCCTTTTTACAGTACACACTTAAGTATGATCCTGCATGTCTGACAACACATCACCTTGTGAACACATGATTAATTCACCTTCCTGAATTAACTGGGACACTTGCTAATTAATGTAATTGTATCCCCCGAACCACTTCGGGGGATACTATGGATTTGGCCTCGTCGCGCCGCCGCCGCCGCCGCCGCCGCCGCGTCCGCCGCGTCCGCCGCGTCCGCCGCAGAGATTTTCTTGTGAACGCTCTACAGGTCCGAGTTCTTGTCCGATCATTTTCTAATTTGGTATGAAGGTGTATTAAGGAAAGAGGATGAAGCCTATTGATTTTGGTGTGGGGCGGAGTCCTGGTTGCCATGGTAACCATGATATAAAGAAATAGTTAAGATTACCTTGTGAACGCTCTACAGGTCCGAGTTCTTGTCCGATCATTTTTTAATTTGGTATGAAGGTGTATTAAGGAAAGAGGATGAAGCCTATTGATTTTGGTGTGGGGCGGAGTCCTGGTTGCCATGGTAACCATGATATAAAGAAATAGTTAAGATTACCTTGTGAACGCTCTACAGGTCCGAGTTCTTGTCCGATCATTTTCTAATTTGGTATGAAGGTGTATTAAGGAAAGAGGATGAAGCCTATTGATTTTGGTGTGGGGCGGAGTCCTGGTTGCCATGGTAACCATGATATAAAGAAATAGTTAAGATTACCTTGTGAACGCTCTACAGGTCCGAGTTCTTGTCCGATCATTTTCTAATTTGGTATGAAGGTGTATTAAGGAAAGAGGATGAAGCCTATTGATTTTGGTGTGGGGCGGAGCCCTGGTTGCCATGGTAACCATGATATAAAGAAATAGTTAAGATTACCTTGTGAACGCTCTACAGGTCCGAGTTCTTGTCCGATCATTTTCTAATTTGGTATGAAGGTGTATTAAGGAAAGAGGATGAAGCCTCTTAATTTTGGTGTGGGGCGCGGTCCTGGTTGCCATGGTAACCATGATATAAATAAATAGTTAATATTACCTTGTGAACGCTCTACAGGTCCGAGTTCTTGTCTGATCATTTTCTAATTTGGTATGAAGGTGTCTTAAGGAAAGAGGATGAAGCCTTTAGATTTTGGTGTGGGGCGGAGTCCTGGTTGCCATGGTAACCATGATATAAAGAAATAGTTAAGATTACCTTGTGAACGCTCTACAGGTCCGAGTTCTTGTCCGATCATTTTCTAATTTGGTATGAAGGTGTCTTTAGGAAAGAGGATGAAGCCTCTTGATTTTGGTGTGGGGCGGAGTCCTGGTTGCCATGGTAACCATGATATAAAGAAATAGTTAAGATTACCTTGTGAACGCTCTACAGGTCCGAGTTCTTGTCCGATCATTTTCTAATTTGGTATGAAGGTGTATTAAGGAAAGAGGATGAAGCCTTTTGATTTTGGTGTGGGGCGGAGTCCTGGTTGCCATGGTAACCATGATATAAAGAAATAGTTAAGATTACCTTGTGAACGCTCTATAGATCCGAGTTCTTGTCTGATCATTTTCTAATTTGGTATGAAGGTGTATTAAGGAAAGAGGATGAAGCCTATTGATTTTGGTGTGGGGCGGAGTCCTGGTTGCCATGGTAACCATGATAACCATGATATAAAGAAATAGTTAAGATTACCATGTGAACGCTCTACAGGTCCGAGTTCTTGTCCGATCATTTTCTTATTTGGTATGAAGGTGTATTAAGGAAAGAGGATGAAGCCTATTGATTTTGGTGTGGGGCGGATTCATGGTTGCCATGGTAACCATGATATAAAGAAATAGTTAAGATTACCTTGTGACCGCTCTACAGGTCCGAGTTCTTGTCCGATTATTTTCTTATTTGGTATGAAGTAGGCTTGGGCGGTTCTGCCCCAGCTTGGAGTCGATTCTGATTCCATACCCATGTCTCGGTTCCGAGAAGAATCGGTTCTGAGATCGTATAGCGTACATGTACACATAACTCATACAATCACACAATCAGCTCTGTGTATGTGAGAAGGTAACTCGCCGGATCGCCTACCGCGCTGGCGATCCAGTTCTAACAAAAATTGTTAAAATGCAGTGCGTTTGTAATCGAGGTAAATCTGAACAGTTTGATATCATTTTTCCGTAGAAATCATTTTAGAAATGCAAAAAAGTAATTGATTTAGGAATCTGGTTTATTTAAGAGGATTTGGGGCCACAAATGCACTGCATTTTAACCATTTTTTTTTAGAACTGGATCGCTTGAATTGCGAATTGCATGCATGCGTACGTATATGCGCTGTACACGTACGAACGCCAGCGTTGTTTTCTTGAAATAAATAAGACGGGACCGGTGCGGGAGAGACCGGGAGAGACTGTGTCTGTGCGAGACACGGCAGTTCCATGCGTTTGCGCGAAATAGTTTGATTCTATTCTGATTAGAACCGAGGAGAGTCGGCATAAGAGATCGACTCTCTTGAAACCGACTCGTTCTTGCGCGCGATCTCCCTTCCCCGCGAGTCGATTATTCACAGAATCGGTACAGTTTTGCACGTGTACCAGTAGTATCGATTACTCGGTTCTGCGCTATTCAGGAGTCGACCGTTGATTCCTATTTCTGGAATCGGGTAGAATCGAGTAATCGGTTCTGACGCCCAAGCCTAGTATGAAGGTGTATTAAGGAAACAGGATGAAGCCTATTGATTTTGGTGTTGGGTGGAGTCACGGTTGCCATGGTAATGCTAAGATTACCTTGTGAACGCTCTACAGGTCCAAGTTCTTGTCCGATCATTTTCTTATTTGGTATAAAGGTGTATTAAGGAAAGAGGATGGAGCCTATTGATTTTGGTGTGGGGCGGATTCACGGTTGCCATGGTAACAGTGATATAAAAAAATAGTAAAGATTACTTTGTGAACACTCTACAGGTTCAAGTTTTTGTTCGATCATTTTTTAATGAAGGTGTATTAAGGAAAAGGTATGAAGCCTATTTTGGCGTGGGTTTTTTTTTAGTTTCATATTTGTTTCTACTTGCATGTTTCAAGTGTTAAAATAAAAAAGAGGCCCAAAGTTAGAGCCTATTGGCACCCGTCATATACTTCACAGCAATATATTTCTATCTCTGCTATTTTTAACTTCCAATGTTATTCAGAGTTTGGAATACTGCAAAACAACCATCGAAAATAATTCGAAGCAAATATTTATAAATTATTCTTGTATAAAATTCAAGGTTTCAAAGAAAACAAATCTGCAAGTATAACACCTTGTTCAAAACCCTAAACAATGACGATTGGCTGCAATTGTTTTTAACTGCTGCATAATGTAAGAGCCTGTTACATATGCCAATATTAATGAGCTCCGCAAGTTAGCAAAGGCCTCGCCGCTGACGCGGCTCAGTCCAGCGATCACTGCTGTAAGCGCACATCGCCTTGTCTATTAATCAGACCCTGCTCGGAGGACAAACAGCGCGCGAGGCCTTGCCCAAAGGCTACTGCCAGCCTAGTAGAACAACGTACACCACCAAACTTGTTCAGTTCACAATATTACAACCCACAAAAGTGCAATGCAATTGGTTCGGGGGATACATGTGCTCGGCTGCGCGACCCGCCGAGCGCGCAATTTCTAGTTTATATATGTAACTTCCTCCTATGTAGCAAATTTCCCTTTAGTTTAGCACATGAAAGTGCTCTGGAAATAAACACATTAATGAATAAATATACTGTGCATCCGTTCTCCCACCTAAGTTACCTACTAGAACAGTTTTTAACCTGCTCCCTACTAGATGTTGCAACCCCCACAGTTGTAATACAGGGCACACCAGGAACTTGTAGGCAATGGGTTAAAATTCCCTACTTCTACTAGATTTATGCATCCCCCATACAATGATACAGTCTATACAGGGCCCACCAGGTTTTCGTAGGCGATGGATTAATGAATAGCCCTTGACTTTAGCTCACCTCTGTTCCTGTTGTAATCACCTGCCAAAAATCCTGATGTCTGGTTACAGTTAATTCAATCACAAGTTGGAAAAAAGGCATCCTGTTATGAATTTGATCTATAGAGAATCTTTTACACTGATGGTTTATATATTTTGTACTTGTTAAATGTGAGAAATTGTTAATTGATCACCGGCCTTAGCAAGTATCAGAAAAGGTAGATGGTCAATGTTCTTAGGAAATTCAAACATGAGTTTTGCTGTCTAGTTTCCAGTGAAATCAATACAAACATGTAAACATGGAATACATGTGTCTTATTCCTGAACAGCCCCTTTGCAGCTTGCTGAGACCATAGAGGTATCGCCTATCGGTCTACTTGGACAGATAAATACTGCTATCACTGCTATAGACTGTACGAGGCAATGTGGGGGGGGGGGGGGGGGGGGGCTGCAGCCTTCCCCCACACAGATAATTTTGAAAATAGCAATATTCAGGCAAACTTATGCACATGAATTCATGCTAAACCATGTAATTTTCAGGCAAAATCCTGTCATATTTGGACCACATGAATTACAATCATAATATTTTCGGGGACAGCTAAGTAATAAGGAAACAAGACTTACCCCGTGTTCACACACAAAAATGTCATCGTATAGCTGATCAGGAGCTGAATATTTAGTCAGCTCCTGACTAGCTATACGACGGAAATTGTCGGAAATTGTGTGTCTAAATGCTCACTAACGAAACGTCCTATAAAGAATCATGATTAACGAAACGGGGGTTTGAGCATCGTTTCGTACGAGAGCTGACTAAAGAATCACGCTCGTTTTGTGTGTGAACGCCCGGTCAATTCGCTAATCATGATTCGCTATACGACACTCGTATAACAGGGCATGGCTTAAAGTGACAGCAGACAGAAAAAGGACAGCACACTGCACAGTAGCAAACTGCGCACTTATACAATGTTTCGTGCAGCTGAATGCCAGCTGTTTTGGGATCTTGTTTTTGTGTGTGTGAACGTTCGTTAGTTTCGTTAATCATGATTCTTTATACGACGTTTCGTTAGTCATGATTCTTTAGTCATGATTTCGGGATGAAAATTGTTTGTGTGTGAACACGCTGCTTTTAAATTTGTTTTTCCTTGTCAGGTGAATAGAGGAATGATGATATTCGGGCAAAAGACCTCGGAGGCTCAGCCCCCTGGTAAAACTGCCTTTATGCCCATGAACACCGATAAACACTGCTGCTGTTCCTCATATAGGGAAAGATAAAAGTTGATTGCCAGTGACACTGAAAGGAATGCATACATGTATCTTTTCTTATCTGAGATATGGTGGGCGATATACATGTATGTTAAAATTAGTAGAGGAACCCAAATGCCTTTGGTACGAATCAACCAAAAATATACTTTTTTTCACGAGGGCTATTTTTAAAATTTGGCTCACAGGGGCTGTTATTTTTGTTGATATTGTTCTCACTGCTCAGAGTCTAATAAATGATTATCAATATTTATCATGCTGTAACCTTCCACTCCCCCTCCCCCCCCTCCCCCCTCCCCCCCTCCCCCCCCCCTGTCGCTTACGGTGGCGATTTAAAAGGTTTTGGGGGTGAATCGCCTGTCGCCCCCATGTATTTCTTTGGCTGGTATGCATGGACATTAATTCTAACAGTAACATGTGACTGTGCAGATTGAAGTAGTGGATTTCAAATCATTCAATATTGTTGATGGCCATGACTTATCATGATTTGTGTGTCTCAGGAACGACGATGCTTCCTCATGAGAGCGTAGGGACAGTTTGATCACAGTCCCTAAGCTGACTGAAATGTAAGCGTGGAATCATGTATGCATGTCGAGCATTATGATGGCAGGGAAAAAAATTAATATATATTTTTCGGGGGCTACTTTTCAAGTCTGCCTGCATGAAATCAACACTCTAAAATTTGTTTTGCATTGAACTCTATGCAATTTATAGGGGCTCTTTTATGATGGGCTCTTTTTGGCATTTCGGGGGCGAATTCGCCCTGAGCCCCCCTGTATTTGTTTAAATGCATGATGGCAATCATGAACATACATGATGTAATTTGAAAATTGCTGACTCCGTGACTATAGGTAGTATTGATTGATTGCATTCGCATCCATCTGTATTGTAACTTTGACACGAAAAGTGGTGTCTGATTCAATTGAAGATGTGCAGGATATAGGGGCACCAAATACCACTTGAGACAATGCACAATTGCAAGTTGCTCAATGAGGTATAAGTCTTTCTTATCCTTGAATTACAAGTGAAGGAACATCTGGTTAGGTTTCAATCAGTGGCGTAGTATGGTCGTACTGATTTTGTTTGGGGGGGGGAGCAAACAAATTATTGGGGGTGGGTTTGCCTTATGTATTTCTTTGTAACAAAAACAATGTTCCTTTATGTCTTTATTTTTTCTCCAAATTATTATTATTTATTTTTATTTTATTTATTTATTTAAAATTTTTTTTTTTCTATTTATTTATTTATTTATTTATTTTTTTTTTGGGGGGGGGGGGGGGGGGTTGGGCACAGGCCCCTATGCCTCCCCCATAGCTATGCCATTGATTCCAATTGTCTTAATGAAGTTTCCATGAGGAAAGATGTGCATTGTGATGGAAAAGTTCAAGGATGTAAATCATGTACCTCCCACATTTGTCTTGCTCCATTGTTGATCATGTAGACCAAGTCAAATGGTATACCGTATTTGTCGGTGTATTACCCGCTCCGGTGTATTAGCCGCATCCCTAACTTTGGGGAGTTTTCCATGAAAAAAAAAAAAAATTTGATAGTATAATTCTTGATTTTTGGATGGTCAAAATGTGCCGAGAGTAAGAAAAACATCCTTCTTTTCCAGATAGTTTTGGTCTATGAAATATACTTCAATTTACTGAAGTCTCTGAAGCACATTAAGGAAATTATGAGCCCGAAATTTATAACATTTTTTTAGTTTAACAGAAAACAAAACACGGAACACTATGCATGGGACTGTAGTGAACAAACGAAGAAAAACAGAAGACAAACAAAGACAAAACAAAACATGAATCAAATCGGAGATGAAAAAACTGTACCTTGATATGTTTATTCCTTCTTGCAAGTTCAGATTTGGTTCAATCTACCCTTGAAAATAGTAAATTCTAAGGTCTTTTTGGAGATGAAAAATTGCGATCGTACCTTTGCAAGTGGTGGGGAAAAAAAGCGTGCAGACACGATTTGACTGAAATTAGCGATCATCCTATTGTGATTGATCGCTAATTTCAGTGTTGTGCTAGTGGGGATTTTCGTGCAATTTTCCCCATCTCCGTGTACAAACCGCACCCCCCTTTTTGCCGGTAATTCCGTCGGGAAAACCATGCGGTTAATACACCGACAAATACGGTATTTAGAATACAAAGACTTGACAGAGGAGAAGGTTCTTTAGCTTTGAGTTTGAGATGGTCTTGGATACAGATTACAGAGGCCTATCTACTGGGAATAGGGGGGGGGGGGGGGGGGGGGGTGGCAGGGGGTACTTTGCCCCTAATAATTTGACAGTACATTTGAAAAACCAAAGGGAAACATTATTTTCTGACCATACTTTGCCACTGCTTGAATATGCCTAGATTGTGCAATTGTTGCATTTCACCATGATGGTGTCACATTGTGGCTGCAAATTGCAACATGATGTAAATAATGTGAAGTGTGATTGTCACATGTATACATATTTGTACAGTGGAACCTCATTATAATGAGAACCTTGGGACTATGATAAAATTTATGTTATATATCATCAGGTTCCTTGTTTTATTAGGGCTGAAAAAATGAAAAAATATAACAAGCTGGGACCTGCAAAATGTCCTTACATTTACAAGTTGTTAGTGGGTTTTGTATCATTCACAGCTCTTTGTGATGAGGTTCAAATGTACTATCTCTTAGAAGATGGGTGCTAGTACATCAGCACTACATATGTATTTGATAATATTTTCCTATCAGTATCAATACAAGGAGAAAGCGTAAAAAGTGTTCATGTGTGTTTGATCTTTTCCAACTTGATTGTGTACATACATGGATACATTTTATGCATGTATCATATACAATAATGTTATACAATGTTTGCATTGTTGTGTATCATATATAACTTTCTATTTTGAATTACATACATTTTATTGTGTGTTTTGATGGATCCATGCGAAATGAACTGAACTATCATTATAACTTTTCTCCTATCCAAGTCCAAACCCTAACACAACAAAGTCATAAAACAGTTGTTGGTATAGTTATGGCATAGCTTCGCAGGCTCTATCTGCCCCACAACAATGGCTGCTCTGTCTGGGAGAGAGAGATATTTCTGAAATATAACAGGGACAAGCGAGGGGGGTAGTCTGTCTCGGAGAAAGTTATGTACTGTGAACTTTGCATACCTCTACTGCATATCACATCTTAGCTGCCTTATCCATAGTCATAGACCTACTACCCCTAGTCTATGCCTTATCTACTGCAAGTGCTAGGTCATTTACATTATAGCATTTCTGCATTAAAGGGTTCCTTTGATTTTTTTCAATGAGTAAAACATTACAACTGAAATTTTTCAAGGGATTTCTTTTCAATCAACTATCAATGTAATTATTTTGTTATTGGATACAAATTTAAAGACAACAGGAAACTGCAGAAGTCCAACGATATTGAGGACTCTGACTATTAGTATTACACTTCATAAGAATTACATGTACCATATGTAGGTGTACAGGTCTATATTTGATGACATGATGTGTCATAGCATACATGTGAAGAGACAGGGAAAGTTAATTTTAGTGTGTGGAGTATGGTTCAAGTGTGTATAGGGAAAGGTGCGGAGGGGGGAGGGGGATGGAAGGGGGCTGACTTGTAGTGGTAGGAATGTCCTGAGTATCATAGCAGGGTACAAACTTGTTCAAAACAAGAAATGTTTTGATCTCCTGAACTCGATGTGACCTCATTGGCCATAATTGATTGCTTCCCCAGAAGTAAATAACAACTTTGTAGTTTGACTGCAGTCTGAAGGGAAGAGGTGTATTTCCTTGTCCAGGAATCCAGGTAGAAGTACCCACCTACAAACGTAGTCCCTAAAGTATTAGCAAGTCTAGTCTCTGAATTACAGTACGACAGAGCACGCTAAAGTATGCTTACAGTTACACCAGTACACCTTTTGAAAAATGGCATTTCAAAATGTTGAAGTTGTGTGTTCAATGTGTTCGTGTACATGTTATGATTGAGTTGATACTAAGAATGTATAATGTAGGCCTGCTAAAATCCAGGTAGAATTACCCACCTACAAACATAGTCCCTAAAGTATTAGCAAGTCTAGTCTGTGAATTACAGCAGGGAAATGGGAGTTGATTACAGTATGACAGAGCACACTTACACTTACAAGTTACAGTTACTACTTTTGAAAAATGGCATTTCAAAATGTTGAAGTTGTGTGTTCATGCAAATGTTATGATTATTAGTCGAGTCTAGTCCCTGAATTGCAGTATGACATAGCACGCTAAAGTATGCTTATACACTTACAGATACACCTTTTGATAAATAGCATTTCAAAATTTTGAATTGTGTGTTCATGCACATGTTATGATTATAAGTTGATACTTATTCAATTGGAGTATGTGGGCCTACTAATATGCAATTGTTAATTAATCATGGAAAATTAACAGCTTTGTAGTTTGAATCCAAAATGCAAAGGTAGAATTATGTCCATTGTCCTTGCTGTTACAGGCTAACTAATTTGATAAAACCAGTCTGGTCACTTAATGACAAGGTGCAATCAAAATAGTTCTGATTGTTTTAATTGTAGTGTTAATCTAATTTGAAGTGTGCATTTGATTGAAGACAGTAGGACCCCGTTTACAGTGAAAAAAAGGCCGGGCCGAGCCGCGGCTCAGCCGCGGCTCGGCCCGGCCTTTTTTTCACTGTAAACGCTCAAAAGGCCAAATTCGGTACCAAAAGTGGCCGCGCATTTGGCCGCGCTCTTGAGGTTGTCTCGGCCACGGCTCGGCCCGGCCTTTTCTCACTGTAAACGCATGCAGGGCCAAATGCGGTACCAAATTGGGAAAACAATTCATTACAAATAACGCGCCTCTGCACTGTGACCCCGGCGCGCCCCCAAAATAATCGTTTGTTTACATGCAGAGCGCCACTACGACAAAATATTGAAAGGGCGGCCGGGCCGAGCCCGCCACTGTAAACGCACAAAATTGGGGGGCTGAGTACCACAATTTAGGCCGGCCTCGGCCCGGGCTCGGCCCGGGCTCGGCCCGGCCCGGCCCTGCCCTGCACTCTAAACGTGGTCTAGGTGTAAAGTGAAACTTTATTCCACTACATTTTACAAGTATTCTAAGCATTTTTATCTTGAGCTCAAGTAATTTACAGAATAAGTAAGCTAATAAACATAACCAAAGTTGTTTTTCTTATGATAAAAAAGTGACTGAATACCTACTTTTATGGACAAATGCATCTATATGCACACAAAACAAAAAGAATCCTGAATAAAACCACTGTTGATAGGAAATGTAATTAGCAGACTTTTATCAAACAAAAGTACAATTGGTTATTTTGTTCTTGTAAAACCAAGTTGGGTACTACTACTACTACTAGTACTAGTAGTAAGTACTGCATTAACAAGGGGGAAAGGGGCATTGGGGACCTAACTCTTACTGTAATAGCCTTGTGGGCTCTAGTTGCCATGGTAACTGTACATTCCTTGGGAGGTAGGTCATGGAGAAGTGACATCTGGATGCTATCCAGAACAAGAGAATGGCCCCTCTGTCTGGAGAAGGGTCATGGGTACAGGGGGACCTACTAGCCAAATGAATGACCACCTTGGTAATTGGTATATAAATTACTTGCATGAAAACAGCTATAACTGAAAACATGTAATACAACCATGACCATATGTGACCAAGGAGGTACTATCTACCTCCTTGATGTGACCAGCTATAGCAAAACCAGGCACTTGTCAGTAATTCATGTTTTGAAGAAATGGGCATTTTAAGTTCACACAATGTGTGTAAAAGACCTATGATTGTAAAATTAAAACAATCAAATCTTTGCTAATTATTGACCAATTAGGCAGAACAAAGCATCAAATGAAAGCTTGTAATGAGGCCTTTGTAATGGTACGAAAATCTACATTTTGATTTTTATCGACAAGTGCCGGGGTTTTGCGTTAGCCGGTCACATATATATTAAAAGTTCAGAGTCATTAGTCAAACATGAGGTGCCATCCTGCAAATGCCTTGCACATGGTGCACAATAAACATTGGCTCTAAAACTAGCCTAGTTCAAAATGGTAATCGTTGGTGTAGCATCTCACACATGGAAATATATTAGAAATATGAATGTCTTGTACTTGTAAATGTAAAGGAGGAAGCATTGTGAATGACATAATATGCCAGTAAAAATTGATGTCGGGCCACCCCAAACAAGATGGGGCCAAACAATTCAATTCAGCCACCAAAAATGTGAATAGCTAATTGTTAAATAATTATAGAGTACTGGATATACATATATTTGTGTTACCAACAAAACAAAATAGTTTTCTGACATTTTTTTATTACAAACAAATCAAACTATGAATGCTGTTTGCACTGGCCTGCTAAGTCTTCTTGTTTTTAGGGCATTCTTGAAGCATTTTGTCTCCAAGACTAGGCAGATGATGTACTAGTATGTGAATCAAAGTTCAAACTCTTGAAAGCGCTGAACGTACAGTTAGTTCTATCTCAACAGCTCGGTTGTGATGACATGGCAGAAACCCACTTTCCCTTTTCCTCTTCTGCCAAATGCCAGATGTGTGGGAATTGTCTATGAGCCCTTTCACACACGGGCCGAATCATGATTGGAATCATGATTGTAATCATGTTTACAATCACGGTGATTCTGTTGCCGACCTTTCACACGAGGAAAAAGACTTCGCGCAGACCGTGATTAGAATTGCGTTTCGGGAGACGTGTTTCTGTGTACCTCAATCAAACAAGGAGAGCACTAGTACTATACTGCATGCACTGCACTCGAAACGAAGAGCGCCCGGTTAATCGGCGGAAGTGCATGTAAGCTCCGCCTCCCAAATTGTGTTTTGGAGGTCAAGTCGTTAACACGAGAGATTCGCACCGTGATTTGAGTGAATCGTGATTAGAAACCACGATAGGAGTTTCGCAATTCGTGATTCTAGTTTGCCTTCACGCGGACAAAAAATACTGTGATTGGAGTGAAAAATGTTTCCAATCGTGATTGCAATCATGATTTGGCCCGTGTGTGAAAGGACCCTATTTCAACAACCCTGAGACCGTAGGATGTGAGTTAGACTGATGATCACCATGAAAGGATGTCCCCATGTTCCTTCTAGAATTATCTCTTTCTATTACTTGGCCCCCATGCATGGTGGTTGCTATGTGAGCCCCTGACTAAGCAGTGCTAGAAATTAAAGGGGACCACTAGGCAAAGAACAACGCATAATTATATCTTTTGGTGTGATATCAAATGGATACCAAACATTTCGCATTTAGTTCATGGGCAAATAATAATCATATTAAAACCAACCATCTACAAATAGAAAATAAAACTAATATTGTCTCAAACGATACCATTACCATATTACTAAGAATTACTGTGGAAATCAGTATAACATATGAGGAGAAAAAAAACACATATTTCATCACGTTTGCTACACCCCCTCACCATGTAAGTTAAATCTTTCTCGCGACAGCATTTTCTATTTTACTAATTTGCTGTTTTGTCGGAAAAACCCTGAACTGGGTGCATTGATGCAGCACTCGGATCATTGGCTTTGCCAAGCCGCTGGCATATGGTTCCACGATATACTTCATTTACCTCTGCTGCCAGTTAAAGGCATTTTTATGCCTTTGCACAAAATGTTAAACTTTATATACCTGTAGATGTGTACATTGTTTATTTTTAGATGATGAAAGTGGCTCTGTCTATTGTTTGAACAACTTTGATGAAGTAGTAGGGTCATTTTGGTTACAATTGAAATATAAACATACATATCTAAGACTTTTTGACATACAGGTACTAAATGGTACTGTTGAGTCATCAGGGTTTCATGCGAATATTCATATGACAGCTACAATGCAGGGCTCGAAATGAGCACTTTTAAAGCTTAGTATTTAAAATTTAAAATTTAAAATCTAAATGATCTACAGATGAGCTTTCTGAAGCCTTAGAGTTGAGACAATTAACAAATCTGCAAAAGGAGAACAATGTTACAAATCACAGAATGGGACTTGAAGACTTTGGCAGAACTCAGAAAACATGATTGACCATGCGAATAGGTTAGAGGGCTGTTTGGGAACTGCTGATGGAGCCAGATTTTTTTTTTTTTACAGTCACCATACTTTGCTGAGCACAAGATGAGAAAACCACATGTATGGCCATATATTGTCAGTTGAGATAGAGAAGGCCGCTAAGTCACTTTTTGTACAAGTTTACAATGTAAGCTGTGTGGAAACCAGGGTAGGAAATACAAGGGGGCTGAGGGCGATTTTGCCCCTTTATTTTCAAAATAGCCCCCCTGAAATCAGGAGGTAGCCCCTAGAATGACCATCTAGGGTATTTTGTGAGCTATTTTGTGATATCCATCAGATTGAAAAAGTAGCCCCCTAAAAAAAAAAAAAAAAAAAAAATCTTTCCCTGGTAGAAACCAAATTGAGTTCTCTTTTATTTTTTGAGGAATATTTCTGAAATTAGACATCATTATTTTCTGGAAATCTAGCATCCCAGAGAAGGGTCCAACCGACTATACGGTATTCAGAGCTCAATTCATCCCAGAATCGACTTAACGCCCTTCTAACTCTTAACCGACAATATATTTTTTATATCCATCGTTTTCGGATGTTATGCTTTCTACTGCCATTAGGGTGTCTGTCATTTTACCTCTGATATCACCATTTTATTTTGTTATGTCTAGAGTTTTTTGTTTTCCAGTCATGGATGAGTAATGCTGGTTTCATTTTCTCATGTTTATAAGTCATCCACTATGGTGATGAATCAAATGGTATCCATACACCCTGTTACTTAAAGGGATCTAGTAACTTTGTTGACATGTGCAAAAAGTGATGAATGGTTGATGCAATGTATATTGTTGTTATCTCATATGTCCACAGGGTATTGTGTGAAAATTTCAAGTCAAATGGACATTGTATGGCCAAGTAATGAGCGAAAATGCAAAGTGATATTCAGTAACTCACTGCACTCACTTTGTACACGGAAGAAAAACTCGCCCGGAGTTTTTCTTATCTGAATACTTCAATCATACATATCTTTGTAACGAAAGGGAAATTTGAAAAACCAAAACCTGTCCCATGATTTTATTGCTTATACGAATACAACAAGGTATAAGGGAACCCCTAGAATTAAAATTTTATTTTGAGGATTTGGACAATGTTTTTAAAGGGACTTAGTAACATTGTCCAAATCCTCAAAATAAATTTTTCATTCTAGCGGTTCCCTCATACCTTGTTGTATTCGTATTAACAATAAGATCATGGGACAGGTTTCGGTTTTTCAAATTTCCCCTTTGTTACAAAGATATGTACGATCGAAGTATTCAGATAAGAAAAATTTCGGGCGAGTTTTTCTTCTGTGTACAAAGTGAGTGCAGTGAGTTATTGAATATCACTTTGCATTTTCGCTCATTACTTGGCCATGCAATGTCCATTTGACTTGAAATTTTCACACAATACCCTGTGGACATATGAGATAACAATAATATACATTGCATCAACCATTCATCACTTTTTGCACATGTCAACAAAGTTACTAGATCCCTTTAAAGGAGGGGTGCAATCCCGGCTTTGATTCAGGTTTATAGCTTTAAATATGTGCCTTTATTGATATACCACACTCTTTTTTTCAAAGAAATCCTTAAGTTGGGAAAAAAAGGTAAATTTCATGCAACTTTTTTGCTTTATTACGCATCGGCGTTCCATGCTCCTAAAAAAAGTCATTTATAGCAGAGCGGAAATGTGCGCACGTGTCACCCGATTCATGACATCACTTGCAGACCGCAACGCGGAGGAATGTGCATTGTTTACATGCAGAGCCTATGACTTGCTTGTAAAACAAACTCGTTTTTGCTTGTAAATTGAGGTTTTACTGAAAATGCTTAAGAATTGCTAAGAAATGAATTGTAGCAGGATGCAGCTACACATCTGAGTGTATATCGTCCCATGATATAAACCTGAACAAATGTTTGCAAATATTGAAACAAATGGAAATAATATCTCTGTGTCAACGTGAGTATTGTACTCAGCGTGTACGTCTATGACCGAGCTAAACTGCGATTGCCTGCCGGTGACGTCACAAAGATGACGTCATTTTTTGTTCGCCCGGGACTCAGTTTTTTTACGGGGGTTCCGAAAGAGAATTTACAAGTTGATTTTTTTATTTTACCGGGTTTTCCCACGAGGAAAATATGTTTGTATTAGTAATCTTCATGAAAATCTACCTTAGATACAGTAAAACCCAATTTTGAGGCAGTTTTCTTGTCACCATACCTTTAAGACCTGTAGCAATTGATGTACACCATGTGGCATTGTAACATGTATGATAATAATTTGTAGAATAGGAATCCTTTGTATGTACATTTATGGAGAAATAAATAAGTACAGTTAATTGTTGAGCACCCTGTTGCAGAAAGAGGTACAATCCATTGTAAGTTACGATTGTAAGTCAGATCATGTATTCTAAATGTGCAAATCTGGTTGGAATGCCCACATTTTCTGACTTGAAATAAATTGTTACTTACATTTACAATCGTTTGCACCTCTTTTTGCAACAGAGCCTTGGTATACACTGCATTGGTGGACTGTCCTTAACAAGACAACACACATCATGGAGAACAAGTTTGTTAGCATTTCTTGCTCACATGTACTGCTGTGGTACACAACTTGTACTTCTATGACCTGTAAGCACCGATTTTCGTTTGCGTTTTTATATCTGTCATGAAAGGAAAAAGAAATCCACCCTCCCTCTAAAAAAGAAGATTAAATATTTGGGTATTCACATTTCTCCCCCAAAGTGTACTGCAGTTGTAAATTGTGAGCAGCCCATGCATGGGTTATAAGCACTGAAATTCTTCATACATGATTTCGTGCCTGCATCATCATTGTGTGGGGTTTATAAAAGCACTGACATTCTAAAATAGCATTTTCATATGTGCCATCAAATTCGGAAGAATTCCGCTGGGGTGGGCAAAAGAAGTTCAAATACATTTGTAAATGGCTAGTTAGCATTTCTCTGCGACTTGTACTGAGCAGTGCTGAACTACACAGCCTATACCATTGTGACATGTGTTTATAAGCAGACATTCTTAAACTTTCTCCCCCCCCCCCCCCCCCCCCCCCCCTCCGGAAAAAAATGGTTTAATTCTGCTGGGGTGGGCAAAAGAAGATCAAATATATTTTTGTAAATAGCTAGTTAGCATTTCTCTGCGGTTTGTACTGCTGTTGTACACAGCCTATATCATTGTGTGGAGTTTATGCACTGTGACAAGCAAGGACATAGGCATTAGCTTATTAGTCTGTGTGGCTGGAGCGAAAAGGTATAGTCATCAACACTGTGGGCTGTTGCAGCAGTCTACAATATAGTGTTGATAGATAGATAGAGGGATAGGTCATCCATGGATAGGTAGAGAGATGTATTATTGTAGAGATGGATGAATGGATAGATGGATGGGATAGAAGGATAGATCAAGATATGGATGGATGGATAGATAGAAGGAAAGATAGATAGATATATACATGGGTAAATAGATACATCACAGAGAGATCTAGGATATATGATACAGATAGATGGAAGGTAGATAAGTATAAGATAAATATATAGGGACGATAGATAGGTAGATAGATGAATATATATAGATATATACAGACAGACAGACAGACAGACAGACAGACAGACAGACAGACAGACAGACACACAGACAGACAGACAGACAGACAGACAGACAGACAGACACAGACAGACAGACAGACAGACAGACAGACAGACAGACAGACAGACAGACAGACAGACAGACAGACAGATAGATAGACAGATAGATAGATAGATAGATAGATAGATAGATAGATAGATAGATAGATAGATAGATAGATAGATAGATAGATAGATAGATAGATAGATAGATAGATAGATAGATAGATAGATAGATAGACATTGTACAGCATGGACCCATGAATTTGAAAGAGTAAATAAGTTGAACAGTATTTACAAACAAACATAACATATGTTTGCATAAAATAAAACAAAATCACAAATAAATAATGTATTACTAAATACTAATAAACCCAAAAATTAACACAAGTTTTGCATTGCTGTGATATTATCATTGCTTATATTTAGGGTATTCATCACTACCAGTACCACCACAGACAATGTTTTGGTTTTGGAAATTGATATTACAGCTATCTCTGTGAAAACAATCAGAGGTCAAAGGTCACTGTTCTTGGAATGCTGACAAAGAAAGAGAAAGAGGGGGCGTTTTCGTTTTTCGTGCAAGGTTTTGTGAATTGATCTATGAAATATTTTCATTTATCTGTAACAGGTACTTTTTACAATGCTGATTTGGATTTCTTTTACCAACTATTTTGTCATAAAATCAGGTTTATGTTGATCAATTATAAATAATGCACTTTTGAAGTTTTGGCCTTGTTTACTCTTTCGAAAGAATTAGTTTTATAACTCCTTTTCATAAGTGAATTTATTCAGGCAAGACCGAAAGGTGAGGGCCTCTAACGGCTTGTCACTATCAGGGAAAGAAGAGGTGTTTTGGAGAGTATGAGTGCCAAACTATAAGCATAAATGCTTGAGTAGGAAAAGTTGGACCACTTTTGTAATTTTATATCCTCATTTCAGCAATTTGTTTTTATTTCCACCATATTAAACTATTTCTCTATTCTTATCTTGACCAATTCAGGCTAGACCAACGGGTAAGCAAAAGCGCAGGTGAACAAATGGGAATGTTGGAAACAAATTGTAATTTAATACTCACTTTTCAGCCCAAATTAGTATTCGTGTAAGTTTACCGTTTTGTATTGCTTCGCCTCTCGACCAATGCAGGCTAGGCCAAAGGGGGAGGGTCTAACACCCTATCGAGGAAAGAAGAGGTGTTTTGGAGAGAAAAAATGCCCGAAATGCAAGCACAAGTGGATGAGCGGGAACAGTTCTGCCCAAATTTAATTGAATGTCTACATTACACCAAATATTTTTATTTCCACCATTTGTAAATTATTAATTTTTATTCTTCTCTTGACCAATGCAGGCTAGGCCAAAGGGAGAGGGTCTAACACCCTATCAAGGAAAGAAGAGGTGTTTCGGAGAGTACAAGTGCCCGAAATGCAAGCGCAAGTGGATGAGCGGGAACAGTTGGGCCAACATGGGCCAGGAATGCATCAAGTGCCATATCAACGTCTACCCTCACAAACAGGTAATTGAATGACTAGAGTTGTTTGCAGAGAACTTGTTTCAGCCCAGGACTTGATTTTAGGTCTTAATATTATTATTTTTTAAATTTTTTTTAGATGCAAAAGAGGGCCCAACAAAAAAAAATTCCCGTAAGTTCTCAATATCCAATTATTCTAGCCACTCTGTGAACAGCCAATCAACACGGAGCAATATAGCTGTTGTGGAAGCAGTTGCACAAATTTAAAATTATTTATTAAATGGATCCCTGATGTTTAGTCTAGGAATTAATTTTATGAAGGCAGTACACCAGGTCCTACCTAGACTCCATGCTCGGTCTAGCATTCAATTCTTGGGGTTGATTTCAGGAAAACATCAAGCACCATAGGCCTTTAATATCTACACTTGATAACATGTGGAGGCCATGATGATGGTTAAACGAGTAACAAGACTCAATTTGAAAAGGTTTTCACTCATTTTTAAAGAACCGAACCCCATTAAATGTCTTTAAATAGTCGATTTAAGTATGAAAGAAGTATTATGATCCTTTAATTTATATTTGTATGTTTGCCTTTCATGGTTATTCCTTTCTCAGTGCCTCCCTTATGGCAAGGATGTGTGTAATCATACAGGGAAATCATACAAATTACGAGAAGTTATTGAGCAAACCATCAATGATAGTTATATTTTCTTTCAATCAGGGGGTATCATCTTAATTTTCATGACACATCAATGAGGGTGCAATAAAATAAGATGTTCCATAGTTCTAAATTGTTTATGCGATGGTGTTTGCTAAAAGAAGTAACAAATAATGATTGTTGTGCATTGTTTGACCTAAATTGTTTTATAGTTATTTCATCACTGCATGATCTTGTTCGAAAGTTGTGCATTTATTCAAAGCTTTTCATATTGATAATGTATGTGCTAGTTGTATATTCTTACAAATGTTATTTGTTGTATGCATGAAATTATTTTTGCAATAGGCCTGTACACTTACAACTCTTAAGTGTTTTGCTATTGGAACAAAAAATGTAGTATAACGAATTTAACATTTGAAACTGTAACATAGATTTTGTTAAAGCTTTGAATTTGAAAAGAATTCAACTAACAGAACAGAATAAGTAGTAGAATGATGTGTGCCCCATGTATTCAGATTGATGTATGCACATAGTCACATAAACACATACATGTAGTAGTACCCTTCCATACCATCCAGGACTCAAAATTATCATCAAGTCTGTTGGTCTTGGCGCTGCCAATTTTTTTTTTTTTTTACCACCAAAAACACTGATACCAAATTATCAGTTGCCACTCCGACCAACAAACTATAATGCATTTTAATTTTTTTTGTTAGTAGAAACAAATGTTTTGAGCCCTGTTGCAGTGATATATTCTACCCTCTTCATATAATTAGGGGCTTTTCGACTGCATGTCTGCTATGTGGACTGGGACCTGAATATGTAATGGTTCAAGCCGTGCGCACATGCAAAACGGTCTCTTCCCAGTTCCAGATTTTTGAATGCCAAATTGAGGATTTTCACGTTAATCAGTCTGGTACTGGATGAGACGACGCGAGACTGGACATGAGGTGCATGTGCACCGACTTGAATTCTTCAACCATGATGTCATCATTTCCTAGTCCTCATGGACGTGGGACGTGCGATCGAAAAGCCCCTATTATTGCATGTGGTTTTGTGTGAACATTTACATGGTAGTTTGTAGAGAGCTTTCACGTTTGTTGCCTATTATACATGTCTATATATTCTCCCTGTTTTCTGCTCTTCCCCCCTCTCGTTCGTTCGTTCATTCGACGAAATCATGACAGCGCCCTCTAGAGAAGCTCGATGGATTGGATGTTACCACCTACGATCACATCAAAGTCAAGGTATAGAGGTTATGCACCAACTTTTATTATTAAATCCTTTTATAAAATGGGTTGGTAATTTAAGGGGGAGAAATATAATCTTAACGAGGTAAAGCTTGTTTTAATCAACTAATTTGAATATTAAATTTAGATTGATTGCATTCCTTAGTATTATATACCAACGCCTCTCAGTCTCTTTTGTTTGACAAGGACATTGAGTTATTCCATATTCGTATGTCCAAAGTTCAGAGAGGAATAATTCATATGAGTGTGTAAAGTGATTACCTACAATTCAAGAGGTTAAAAAGTTTGATTAATTATGATAAACCAATCTATTCATGCAATGTTAAAGATTAGATTAAATATTTGTTTTTAGTTTATATAAACAGTATTATACTCCTTAACTTTTTTTAATGGGTTAGCTTGTTTTGACCTCTTATGAATTTGTTTTATGAATTATGACAATCATATCTATTAGATATTAAAAGTCAATTAACTGTGACATAACTGAACATTTATAAACTGCTTCTTATAAATGATGGTATCTCCGATTTGTTTACAGTGATTTAAAAAAAAAAAAAATTAAAGGAAAATAACTGGCATGTTTAATTTGATTATTTCCGATTTACCTCTCCAAGTAAAATACATTTAAACTTGAGACATTTTAGGCAAGCTTTGCAACAAGGGCAACAGTTTTATGACCTTTTTTTTAAGAATACACAATAGCAGTTCTATTCATGTTTTATGATTTAATGTTGCCCTGCCTCTTAATTGACATTCTTAACACGATATTCTTCTCATAGTGTCCATGGAAAATGATAATGGAGTAAAGCTGCATTTTATTGAGAAGGAATAGATAGGTAAGGGATTGTTAAAAAAGTAAGGGTAACACATACTTTCAAAGGAAATAAATTAATCAAAGTGCTGCATCTCAATAAAAAATTATCTTTGAATGGGAAGGGGTGCCAATTGGTCTTCAGCCATTTGGTCTACTAGAAAATTATAAATTTGGGGGCTTATGATTATAATTAGGGATTATCATTAGGGTTTATAGGGATGTGGATGAGGGTTAGGGTTAGGTTTTGGGTTAGAGATTGTGTTTGAAGTTGGGGAAATTGAAGTTTAAGGCAATGCCAGAAATTAACCCTTTTGCCTTCGGGCCCAGTCGGGCAAGTAAAAACAAGATTGTTCAAATTTGAGTGGCCCTGAACCTAAATCTAGTGGCCCCATACAAAGAAAAACATGACAATTTCTGTTAAATTGGTTGCCCGAACAGGCCAGTAGAATTTAGGATCAATGAAATTTGGTGGCCCGGAGCTAATTTTTAGTGGCCCCGGGCCAGCAGGCCTATGCTAATTTCGAGCACTGTTTAAGGCATCAGTAGACCAAATGAGTTGTAGACCAACTGAGTGTAGACCAAGCAAACATAAGCCAATTTTTAAATACATTTTAAAACTTCCCCCCCCCCCCAAATATGAACACATGTGCATAACCTCTATGAGTGTAGCACATAGATGTATTTAGATTAGTTGTTTTTTGTTGTGTATTTAATATTTATCACTGATTATGATGGATTTTAGTATTGACCATTTATTAATAACAAGATTGTTTTGTTTTTTTAGTATTTATCCACTTGCTTTGGACCAAAATTAATATTCATGCTCATAGCATGTTTTGCCTTTTATATATTTGTTTTCATTTGAACAAAAAAGCTTGCGATGTAATCAATGCCTTGTGTTAATTGTGCTTTTTGTTAAAAACTGAAATACCATATCCTGTGTATCATGTATTAATCATGTTAATTATATCATACATTTATGTGGTTAAAAAGTTATACAATATGGGAAAAAAATATGATCTGCTGTGATATTTTCCTAAACATTTTTTTTCTTCCGTTTCCATACCAATGAATTGTGTGGGTTTCAATTGGTATGAATTCAGAATTTCAGAAAATCTGCATTAAGCAGTACATACATTATTTTGATTTTGTGATAATATTATCTTTACAATCATTTTTTTTTTCCAATAAATTGAAAATTTGATTATTCTTTTTTATATTGGGTGTTTAACAATAGAAATGTATATATCTTCATCCCAAAATCACAAAACTAAAAAAAATACTAACTGTGAATATTTTTCTTGTTTTTAAATGTGTTTTTTTTTCACAGCGCCCTCTTGAGAAGCCTGATGGTCTCGACGTCTCGGACCAGAGTAAGGAGCACCCCCAGCACCTGTGCGAGAAATGCAAGGCACTGGGATACTACTGCAGACGCGTACAGTGATGCATCGTGGGAAGCAACTTTCAACGATTAATGTAGTGGAAACATGTTTCCTATCCTCCCACCTTTTACCCCGATTAGCCGGACCCCTCCACAAGCTAAATGAAGTGTTTTCTTACAAAGCACTTCTGCTTAGTATAAAATGCCCAATGTTGATAGTATTATATGTTTGAGAGCTGCAGGTGTGTACAGTGATGTACCATGGGATACGAGTCATACAACTGTGTAGCGGATACATGTTGCCTACCCTCCCACTTTAATACACCAATTATCTGGATATAGCCCCCACGATATGCTTAATGAAGGGTCCTTTTACAGAGCAATTATGCTTATAAAATGTCACAACTTTGAAAGTTTTATCTGTGTAAGGAATGAAAGGTCGTAGTACTCTCATGTCTGTTTTTTCCTTCTCCTTCTGCAGTGTTGGCCCCAGCTATAAACCCTTTCCAAAAAATATTGAGTTTTTGTAAATTGAATATTTTGCAGAAAAATGAATCATGGAATTGTTTCATAAACTGCCAATAAAAAAAAAATCATGATTTTCTCAGTTGAAGCATTCATTAAAATAGAAAGAAACCTAAATGAAATAGTGCTCTCCAAACGGAGCACTTTTTTTCTTTAAAATAAAGAAATGTCAAGAATATATGAAATCAAAAGTCTTATAAATACTTCTCGTTATTCTTTGATTAGGGAATATTTTTCTTTTCATTTTATTTTGTCCCCAAAGTCAATATATTTTTTTCTGTCATAGCCTACTAACTTTGTGTAAATCGTGGCTGACTATTTTCTAGGATTGAGGATCTTAGAGTTAGTGTTATTTTTAAATTTGTTCCTTTCCCATTTTATTAGCCCATGAAATCCATTTGGTCTTCGCCAATACTTACTCTGCTTAAATATTCCTTTGTTGACCTCAGCAGCTTTGGTCCTAGCCATATTGTATGTATATACAGAGCATGCCTCCTCAGTACTTAAGCATGGTTAACCCAAATTGCGTTTCAAATTTCCCAATCATTTTTATTTTTTATTCCAGTACTTAAGTTGAGTCATTGAGTATTAGTAAATGAAATAAGGTTTGCCAGCTTAATATTGATCTTATTTGCAAATTTGAAGAAAAAACAAACTTTGCACAGAAGAGGAATTGCGAATAATATGCATGTGGCTGAATATTGCGGTCATTTCTATAAGGTGATATTATCTACTTATTCGAATCTCTTTTAGTCTTGCAAGTTTATTGGCAAGTTATTTGAGTTTCCTAACTAACACTTTGTGTATCTTTCTAGGTAACGTGTAAATGTATTGCAAGTAACTTACTATCCTGTTTAAAGCAAACTTATTTGTGAAAAGTAAGTACAAAGTTATCAGACTATTGTAAACAAAATCATCTAATATATGAAGTTTACACTATACATGTATACTCGCACAATTATGTAACTATTAATCAGGAGTCTTATGTTAAGTAGAAATCATGAGATGAATTGATATGCCATCGTAGTGCTCATTTAGTGACTTAACTTAATGAAGAGTTTAAATGCAAAAACCAAAAATGCCATCTTTGTAATTTTTGAGATATCGATACCATCGTATAGCCCAAAATATTTTCTTTTAAAGGGTACCACCACCCAAAAATAATATTCTTATTAAAGAAAGGTAACATCTTTAGTATTCCATTCCATCAACAAGTTCACAAAAATATATAATTGGAAACGCATCACCATTCTAAAGCATACGTTCATGCGGTCTGAATTACGCAGACTGCTATGTGTGCGGTGAATTGCAATGCGTGCAGAGCGAACGAATCGCCCGGGAATCTATTGTTTACAAACGTGCGCGTGAATAGCTGCATTGGCGCACTCGCAAATGGATGGCCCGTATGGAACCAGTAAATAGCAGTGGTTCCGTAAGTGGTGGAAATTAATTGCTTTGTTTATGAATTACACAACCCTTTGCAAAATGTTGGGTATCTATTTGATATCACAAAACGGTACCAAAACATATAATAATGTGTTGTTCTTTGCCTGGTGGTCCCCTTTAAATGATAAGGACCTTATTGATTTCAAGGTGTATTGTTGAAGATATCATCTGATTCAAAGTATCACTTATTTTCCTTTTTATTGTCATTGACTTTCTGAAGGTTAAATCACAATTATCTCTAATTGGTCAACATGTTTTTTATCTGTTTTTTGCATTTATACCCTTCAAATGTTCTTGTTTATTATTATGCATGCGAGAGAAATAATTAAACTATATTGAGTAACCAAGAAAACTGTCTTACTGAGCTGCCAAAGAGGTCGTACGCGTCCTCCTTTCTTTTCTATTCAAACTTTTAAACATGCTTGGCTGAAGAAATAAAAGGATCTTATGTATATTTAGATTTTGAAAATTGTACATGTTTGGTGTTCACCTTTATGCAAGATTTTATGAACAAGTTGTGGATTTATATATTGGTCATACTTGACTTGGGTTTTTTTATTATCATTATTTGTCTCGAAAGGTTGCGTACGAAAGATATAAGCTACTACAAATAAGTTGTATATATAGTATATCTTCATATTATTATTAAGATGTGTACTAATTTCTTTCTCTACTTTGATGTTGTATATTTGTTGAGAAGTGACCATATATATGGTTTCTAAAAAGAATGTAAGAGTATATTTGGGGTAAAACATTGACTGTTACCATGGTGACATAGCCAACTTAGACTGTTACATAATAATCATGAACATATTTTGAATCAAGCAGGAAAGATTGAAATGTGTTTTTTGTACAAACTTGATCATGAATAGAGATTAGATTGTGATGAGCAATTATAGAGATACTATTGATGGGTAGAGATAATAAGGGAGCAGGAACAGATCATAATGAACAGCACAAATCTGAGAATACAAAATAGCCAGCGCTCGAAATTAGCATAGGCCCGCCGGCCGGGGCCACTAAAAATTAGCCCCGGGCCACCAAATTTCATTGATCCTAAATTCAACTGGTCCGTTCGGGCAACCAAATTTAACAGAATTTGTTTAAGTTTTCTTTGTTTGGGGCCACCAGATTTAGGTGTCGGGCCACTAAGAGTTGAACAATCTTGTTATTACTTGCCCGACTGGGCCTCAAGGCAAAAAGGTCAATTTCTAGCATTGAAATAGCACAATAATTTTTGCCTACAGAAGGATCAAAACTTGCGAAAATATTACAGAAGGTGATTGTGTTAAAATCGTGCTAAAATAGATATTATTTCCCTTGGTATTTCATATTGCTTCTATCTTTGGCTCTAAGGATTGATGAGAGAGAAATATCACAAAACGGTTTAAAATTACGAATAATTGCAACATCATGTATGAGATCAAGAAGCTTGAGTATAGTGTTCATGTATATGCTATATACATATAGTAGTGCCTATGTAACATTTCTGTTGACATTTATACTCAGTATTATGTGTGCTAATTGGTGTTTACTAACAAGATCAATATTCTAAAAATACTTCAGTGTGCTATTAACGGTTGCCAGTGCAAATATAAGGAACTATTTTTAAATCCTCATCTATAGATTATTTAAATATTTTGGTGTGCTATTTTGGGGGAAAGGATATGAATTTGCAAGGTAACTTACCGATACGAATACAAAAATGTAATGACCATTTCTTGATTATGCTCAAATCTTGTCATCGAGTAAGAAAATAAGCATCAAACAAATATAGTGTTAAAAATTATGTTTGTTTACTAATTTGGATTGTGAAAAAAATGCACTTCTGTGCTGAATGTGTTAATTTCTCCTTTTTTCTGGATCACAAACTATATGAGGTTTTGTTGCATGTATATATTAGCCAAGCGCACTTCTAGTTAGTACTTGAAGGAAATAATTGTTCTCACAAAATATATGTTTTTCACAAAATATACCTTTCCTGATGATATACATATTTCCCCAAAATATATATATTTCCTTAATATATCTTCCTCATAATAAGTTTATTTCAAAACGCTTATTTCCCAAAGTACATATCTCTTGTATTATCTTTGCTGCCTTGTTTTAGTTACCATTCAAGGGCCCCGCTGCAGAAAGAGATGCAATCGATTGTAAAGTTGTAATTACTTGTAAGTCCGATCATGTGACTAAATGCGCAAATCTGATTGGTTGAAATTATGCTCAAATTTTTCTGACTTACAATTAATTTGTAACTTACAATTAATTGTAACTTACAATCGATTTTATCTCTCTGCAACAGGGCCCTGATCTGTACATTTATTTTGCATGGCCATAAAATGAGGACAAATATGAGGAGAAAACAAGTTAGGAGAATTACTTACATGAAACTTCCAAGCGGGAAGATTAGAGAGAATATAATATCGACTATTCCATATCATTTTGTTTATTTTTTTCAGTAATATGTTGTATACAATCTTAATATTTAACAGGTGTTAATAATGGTCATTATTTTTAGCTTACAGATTGAGAAAGTATTTTGTCATATTTTCTATTTACAGAACGTGATTTGTGTATTTAGGTCAATTCTTCTTCAAATATATGGTTTCTATCTTCTTCCTTTTCTACAGATATAAACTATTGGAACTGTTGTTATACGTTTGATATATATGTGTATAAATGGGTAGTTTTTAGATTAAAAAGATAGTATCTTTGTTTATGTGATCCTAGATTTAGTAATTCTAAGTTGATGTGTATTTTAAATGTCTTTTACTTGGTACTATTTTCATTTCTTATAATTGGGTTGTACATTTATGTCATTAATTCATATACTGTTTTTATGGTTTTATTTTGAATGCTCTTTCGTACATGAATAGCCTTAAATACTGCATTTAATCATTGGGGAAGAAATAATATTTTCTTTTCATTTAATAATGATCATCCTTTTTACTACTATAGTTCTTCATTTTGTAAACTAACCATTTTCAGCTATTTTCTTTCATTTCTTGTTGATTGTATTCATTTAACTTTTTCCGTAATTGTTGATATTAGATTATTAGTTGATTATAAATGGCAAACTATATGAGGATATGTTGTACATGTATTACACTTAAGTTTTTGCTAATTCTTGCTTAATTACTTTTGAGAAGTATAAGTGTACATGCCTAACTTTATGTATTGTATCATATATGCATTTATAGTAAACATGAGTTTGTTGTATGTTGCATAATATTATGTTGAAGTATACTGTAGAGTCAGCTCGTAGAATAGTGTTGTGTTTAGATTGATTTCGCTTATTTCATGTTGTTGTTTTTGTCACCAATCATTCAAATGTAAAGACTTCAAATTGAATTTCCCAATCAGTTCTGGGAAAATAAATAAGTAGTGATCATGTTCTGAAAAGGAAATTCTAGTAAAACGATTTTTTAAATAGATAATTTCAACTCGATGCACAAGTAAAAATAACACTCATTATTGCCATGATTATATGACTTGAAATGTTATCATTTGTAGTGCATAGTAAGGTGAAACAGCTGCCAATTGAATTATAACAGTGCTTCAGTGTTCGTTGTTGCCAACTTATTAGGATATATTTTCAGTATTTTTAAAGTAATAAGTGATTTAAAATTACCTTGCCAAATACTGTGACATTTCTCTTGCCTTAGTTTGAGCATTGTAGACAACTCAGGAGCAAGGTACATGGCCAGAAATAATTTGTGTAATTTTACCCTAAAACAGTTTATGATTATAAAGGCTTTTATTCATAAACACTAGTTTTAGTTCAATACTGAGTCTATTTTAGTTGAAAGGGCGAAGTAAGCGACGCAAGGTTTTGTTAGTCACTTTTAAAGTATGGTTCATGCGGATAAGCATGTATTTACTAAGTTTACTCTAGTTGGCAACTTAAAGGGTACCACCACCCAAAAATAAGATTCTTATAAATACATGTAAAAGGTAACATTTTTAGTAGTCCATTCCAACAAAAACTTCAGAAAAATATGTTACCAGAAAAATTATATTTGTTTGGAAAACGCATCACAATACTACAACATGTGTTCATGGGTCTGCATACAAAGACTACCCTTTGTCTGGGATGAACGCATTTGTATTGTCTACAAATGTATTTGTGAATAGAATTGGCGCACCCCCAAACGTTTGGCACGTACAGAACCATGAGGCCATAATGGTTCCGTTACTTACAGTACCGTAACTATATTTTCAAAATCAAGTCTCACTTAACCATTCAAACCTCAAAGTTTCAGTAAATCTATATTACTTCAGTGTGCTAGTGCGAGTTTGAAGTCTTGCCATTAAACGACAAATAGCAAGCATTTATATTTGGGAATCGGGCATTAAGAATAAACATCAGTAGTTGTCATACTAGTAATTACTAATACTTGTAGATTATGAGTTAGAATTTTATATTTTGTATTTGTAAATTTTTATTTTTTCCTTTTGTCATGGAGATTAGCCAATGAATTATAGTCTCACATTTCAAAAGACAATTTTGATTTTTGTTTTCCAATTGCATTTTTGCCCTATCATTTATAGAACATAAAGAAAACATCGGATCATCAGGATTTGCATAATTGTATACTTTCTTTCAAAGGGGTGTTGAATTTCTGCTTATAAAACAGAGGTCACCCGTCTTCAGTGGCCACTGCTCTTGTTTCCTTTAAGTGGTCACTATACACAGGTTTGACTGTATATTGTGGGAGTACAATTCATTGGCTTGCTATAGATGAAGGAAAGTCTACATTATTGGTTTAGAATGAGAAGGGCGTCAAGTCCTATTTTTGTTTGTACATCAGAGATAATCATGATAAAAGTTGAGGATCTTTGTAGAAACAACATTATCACGTTTGTTTATTTTTTTTAGATATTTCCAAAATTAGAAAATAAATTTTTTCTCAAAATTTGGCATCACATAGATGAGGCTCTGACCTACAATATGTAGAGCTGCCACGTGTCCCCGATTTCGCAGGAGACTCCCTGATAATAGACCACGATTAATGCATCAGATTTCATCCAATCCGCTAGTCTCCCTGATTATTTGAAATATTATTGTCATTAGGTAGTATGCATGTGACATATATTTCCCAGATTCCCGATGAAATTTCCATAAATCTTCCTGATTGTTGAATCTTGGTAGCTCTGACCAATGAGGTATACTTTATACTTTCTTAGTATGCCTAACTCCATTCTGCCCAAAACGACTTAACGCCCTTCCCACTCTCAACCGATGATAATTAGCATTAGACTTAGCTCACATATTTAATTGTATGTTTTATTTTTGTAGGACAGTCTAGAATCATATATATGTTCAGGATTTTGTAGGATGGAATCATATATATACTTACTATGATGTTTGGTGCTTCCAGGAACTTGGTTGTATAGTTTGATATCACTTTTAATAGAGAGATAATTATTATCTGTGGCTAATGAGTACATATTTGCAAGCCGAGGTTGTTCAAAGTCATTTGTATCAATTACTAAAAGACTGGATGTAAGAAAGTAATATAAACAAAATGAGTCTTTTTTTTTTTAAGTGCTTTTTAATGAGAAAATGATGCATATATTTACAGTTTCTATATTGCAGTGCTTTTTGCAGAAGTATCACGATCACGTACATGTATATATTTGGGTTACTCTTAAAATATACTCTATAGTTGTTGTGTTACATAGTGTTTTTTCTATAAGACTCGTGAATTCAAATGTGTTCATCATTCATTGCCTAGTATGTGTTTACGAAATTAGCCAATCATGTATGGCCATAGCTTGTATGTGATTCATAATGTATACCACAATTATCTTGTCGGATCAAAATTTAAAATACTAATGATAAATTGTATCAAATTCTAACTTGAGTTTTCACAGCAAATTACTGAATGTACCGTTAAAGTAGAACTGAACTTCTGTTTTAATCAATTCTTCTTTAATAATTATGATATATAATAAACAAAATAATAATGACTGGGAAAAGTCCTTGTAATGTTAAGTATGTTTTCAAACCATGACCATGTAATAGAGTTCTTTTCATGAAAGAAATCTGTTCCTCTGCATCACTGCTATGAGAAAAAGAAGAGGATAAGCAGTTAACAAATCATGGAATATAATGAATGTAAATTTTTATTGAATTTCAAGCGTTGCTAATTGTACTATTTTCTATTCAGGGCTGTAACATTAAGATTTACGATATATCGTATAAAGATCAATCAATTGATTTTACAATTAATCTTGAATTTATGTGTTTTTTGGGCCGTTTGGACAATCACCCATCGTTCAGGATTTGAATTTACATTAATAATCATGAATATGCTCCAATCCCAAGTAACATACACTGTAATAAAGTATTTTATAGTTGTCATTTTTTGCATCTTAAATATATGTAATCATGAACCATATTACAAATTTGTACTTTGTATAATAAATTGTCGATTTTCAGGTTTCATATTTCAGTGAATATAACTAACACGGAAAATCCCTGTCCACAACTTGTGTTTTTAAATGCAGATTTACTTCCCATTTTTTAAAGGTTTTAATTGTAGATTTCCCTACAATATTTGATTGGATTTTACTCAAAATTGTATATTCCTTCTCTTTTTAAACATTCAATCATGTTACGGAATTTCTCACAGCCATTACCCTTGTCCTTGACCTTGTATTACATCTATGCCATATTTTGTCCGCTGCCATTGTAATTATGCCATTATTTGTTTCATTTTTCTTTTGTTTTGCATGCTTTGAAGACATTAATAAAATGCCATTTACTCAAAAAAAGATATTGGTATTATGGGACATTTGTTGTGTCATTATGTTGTGATGGATATATACATGTATATATTTTGTTAAATTTCATTAAATTTGTGTTGTTTCATTTATTTTCATTTTCAACAAAAAGTATTATTTACAGCAGAATGTACATAATACATGTATATTCTAACAGAAGGGTGATACAACTAATACAAATTAAAAGTATAGTATTGTTTATTATAATTGTTGAAAATGGAGAGCGCTGCTAAAAAGCGAGGCTTGTAGTCAAGGAAAGAATACATTTTTAACTTTAGGGGGCTACTTTTTCAATCTGATGGAAATCACAAAATATTTCACATAACCTATGGTGATTTTAGGGGCTACCTACTGATTTCAGGGGGCTTTTTGAAAATTAGGGGGCAAAGTCGCCCTCAGCCCCCGCTTATTTCCTACCCTGCTTGTAGTGTGCAGCGCCCTAAAAAATTAGTGGTACAAAATCTTAGACTATAATAATAATATATTTGGTTTATATAGCGCTCAATATGATTGATAATCATCTCTAAGTGCTTTACAATGATAATATTAAAAGAAAAAAAGACGAAACAAACACATATGCATGGTGAAACATGATTTAACGACCTTGTGTAAATAAAGACCACTCGTCTATAAATAACACTGATCTATATTCCTCAAAAATAATATTCTTAGAAATAAAATGTAATAGTTATAGTAGTCCATTCTGTGGCGTAGCGTAGTCGGACCTGATAGGGGGGGGGGGGGGGGGGGCACACAATGACCCCATTGCAGAAAGAGATACAATCAATTGGAAGTTACAATTGATTGCAAGTCAGACAAATTTGTGCATTTAGAACACATGATCTGACTTACATTTGATTGTACTTCTTTCTGCAACAGGGCCCTTATGTATTTCTTTGTTTAAACAAAAAATGTCCTCATGTTTCCTATTGTTTTCTTTAAATTTATGGGGGGGGGGGGGGGGGGGGGGACGTGCCCCCCATGCCCCCCAATTATAATATGCCAAGCATACACAACTAGTGTATACAGTCGGCTTGCAGTGGCACCATGTAAGTGGGGATAGATTGGAGAGTCCTGAGAAGGACAGTTTGTATTCTTTCTTGGGTAGTCCTAAATAGGACTGTGGTTGACCTGGAAAGGACTGTTGTTATTCTTTCTTGGGCTTGTACATATAGTTCTAAAAAGATCTACAGTGCAGGTATGAGTGGATGGAGGGGATGGGTGGTAGGAGGGGCTCAACGTTTTGAACAGGTCGACTGTCGTCCTTTTTAGGACTACCCAAGAAAGAATACAAACAGTCCTTTTCAGGGGCTAGGGGCCCCGATTACGGACCAGCGACATTCACCATGGTAATTAGCATCATTGGCTCTAACTCATCAATGTCAATATGCTAGAATACATAAAAGTTAGAGGAATGTAGCAGAGCACATCATTTTACCGCCATCACCCATTCAACGATAAAGGGATTAAACAAGCATATCTAGAGATCAGTGGAACTAGGGCTGGTCCTCGGTCATGATCGAGCTCTCGCCCCCAGGACTCTATGTACAATCCCTCCCTTCTCCCATGGTGCTACCACAAGCCGACTGTTTATCTACATCACCATAGAGGCTGGTATACATTGTACATGTAACACTTACACACATCATCTAGGGAAATCTGATTTGGAAGTAAAAACACAAAGAAGTACCAGTTTTCAAGTTGACTTTTGTTTTTATTATCAAACACACAAAGTTCTTATAACAATCAAATGTTTGATTTGCAGTATTCTTTTCATCCCACCTTAAAAAAACATTTTCTTTCTTCATTCATAGCCTAGGAACCCTGGGGGAGAGTTGTTTGAATATGATAAAATTTGCAGACTTAATGGCCCGTATTCACAAAGGAGGTTTGTAGGAGGTTTGTACAAACCATGGTTTGACGATGGTTTACATCTATGGAATGCTGCTCGCATACCGTAAATTGTAAATCAACATTGTTAACAAGTATGGAGTTTACATTCCTTCTCCATCAGTTTACAAATGGCATTCCATAGATGTAAACCTTGGTCAAACCATGGTTTGTACAAACCTCCTACAAACCTCCTTTGTGAATATAGCAAAACCCTGCACTTGTTGTTAAACATCAACATTTAGATTTTCAAGCCATTAGAAAAGGCCTCATCACAAGCTTTATGTTGATGCCTCGTTCTAAAATATTGGACAATATTTGGCAAAGATATGATTGTTTCACTTTTACCAATATAAGACTTTTACACACATTATGGGAACTTATAATCCCATTTCTCCAAACATGAATTACCGACAAGTGCAGGGTTTTGCTATATCCAGTAACAAATTGTTAGTAATCAGGAACCACATAAAGAGCTCTGATACAGCAAACCCCTCTTATAACAAGATAAGTTTGCAATTCCAAACTCTTTATATTCGTTTGGCATTAATACCCAATGAAACAAGGTAATTTTTTTGGACAAAGGTTCTCACTATAACGAGGTTCCACTATAACCAATGGATAATTTTCAAATGTTCAAATAAAATGTCTAAAGATGTAAATTATCCTAACATCTATGCAAATCTTGAAAAACTGTTTTTGAAAAATGAAAAATTGAGAGGGAAATATTTAAGTACATAATTTTTCAGCACTACTTTTCAAGCTTGCCTGCATAAAAATAGCCCTCTAAAATGTGATTTGCATTGAACTACATGTATATGCAAATTTAGTAAGGGCTTTTTATGATTTTTGAGGGCTCTTTTTTAGTATTTCAGGGGCTAATTCGCCCTAAGCTCCCACATACTTTTTTCACTGATTAAACACAACTCTTCCGCAGGGTACCGCAGGGTACAAGTTTCCTTGAATAGATGATTTATGAACAGAAAAAACAAAAAAAACATCAATATTGGTGGGGGAAAATAAACAAAATGTACAAGGTGTTTGTGGAGGGACTCAAAACATAGTTACATGAATATTCAAATCAATTTGCACTTATCCGAGATGATATATAAAAATACAAATGCTGAAGCAGCAAAACACATGCACTTCTTTATACAGGTATACTTCTCTAGTATACGTAATATACTTTTGTAACATTGTCTATAAAGGATATATATGATGTAATCTCTACTGCTTACATGTACATACTTTTTACAAGAGAAAACTAAACTACAATGTACAGGTATATCTTAAACTGTATCTTAAATTAAACTTACAATATACAGGTACACTTAAACAGTTTAGCGTACATGAAAGTGATTGATTAACCAACTTTGTCAAATTCAATCAAAATTATTCAGAGCTTTCACACTTCTTATGTACCTGTTGTTTGGCTTATGGTAACAAATGAATGAAACAGGTTTTTATTTTTCAAATGTCTCCCTTTTATTGTGGAGATATTTTAGATTTTAATTGGAAAGCGTTCGGGAACGCTTTGCGTTTGTAGTCAAAGTACGGTACCTGATTTTGGATACTTTGATCGTACATCGTTTCCGAAATAAGGACACCTTGCGCTATCGATGGGGAAAAGATTAGACATGAATTTTTCACCTTTTCACTTGGTGAACATTTTTCCTTTTCTTAACAAATAACCCATATCATTCAAAAGAATCTTGCAGTGATATTGGTATATGACTGAAGTCTCAAATATCCCTTTTGGAAAAATCTTTCAAAGTTGATGGATCACTTTAATATAGCAGCTAGGAACCCCCTAATCATACTACTTGTACTTTATCAAGAAGGAAAACATTCTTGTAAGAAAGATATATGTTCTTTTGCATTGTCTAGCATTGCTTTTCTTTCTTACACACATGTGATGCGCTGCGAGCGTCGAAAGACGGAACGTGCGCTATATACATTGTACATGTAAGTAGCCACCATTATTATTATTATGTACATATACAGTGTAGAAATGTACATACATGTACATGTATCTGTACATAAATTTATGTATAGTGAAGTAATGTAAAGTAATCTTTTGAGTTCTGGTTGACAAATTACAAATAAATCAAACGAAATACCATAATATTTGTAAATGAACAAACTTACAAAGTATTGAAATCACATCTGCACAACATATTTGGAAGGAAATCTGTAATCTGAAAACATTTTTAGGTGAACCTATTAAAATTGATGGTTAAAATAGTAAATTTCAAGGCAATTTGTTTTGTTCACAGATAATTTATGATATATTCTTTTGGTTCGAGGGATTCCCAAAAACTGTTCCTTAGCTTTAAATACTAAACATGTCAATACTTCAATAAAAAAGTCCGTGTGAGAAAGAAAGTTGTTTTAATATTGCAAGAAACAACACAAACTATATATAATATATGTATGTACAACTACAATGAAGATTGAGCATCACAAATCACTGCGATAATGTTGCAGACAGAACAAAAAAAAAGACAATAATACAAATAGGCTGGAACTCACAACGGTTTATACCATGGGGTTGAAATAATGGTGCACCATTTGTAAAGTGATGGAGACAGAATGTACACAAAAAATGTTCAAGCAACACATTTGCTTTTTTAATATGACACCAAATAAAGGTCTATTTGTTCTCAGATGGCGGGTGATCTGTATTTAGAGCCGTTGGTTAGCAAGCTCCATCGACCGTATCCTTAGAAATACAATTGGCACTTTGTATTTTTTACGCCATGGTTCAAACCATGGTTTGCAATAAACATCTTTGTGAATTCCACCCTTCGAGACGAGAAACTATTCATGTGCAAGCCTTTTCATTAGAACAATATACAAGTACATATAACACATAACATGTACATAATAAATGTATCCAATTCAAAGATAAATGTATCCATCACATTATTTATTCAGCATGGGCCTGTTAAAGGGATCTAGTAACTTTGTTAACATGTACAACAACTGGCAAACGGTTGACGAAAAGTGTATTTCTGTGATCTGATATGTCCAACGAGTGATGTGTGAAAATTCCATGGTGAATGAATGGCATGTGACCAGAGTAATGAGCGAAAATGCAAAGTGATATTTGCTCATCCATTGCACTGACTTTGTATACACTTATAATTATCCACCAGATAATTATAAATCTGAACACTTCAAACATATAAATATCTCTATAACGGAGGAGAAATTTGAAAAACCGAAAGCCATGTTTCGATTAGTAATACAAATACAACAAGGTATGATAAAACCCCAGAGTTTTAAGTAGGTTTTCTGGATTTTGATAACGTTACTAGATCCCTTTAAGAATTCAGGCCTGAATGAGCAAGAATAACCCTTTTCTTTTGAATTCTTGAAACAACATACAACATTGATGAAAAACAATTGGGAAACAAATCCCAATCTAGACAGTGTATGAATGTAAAGAACCATTTCCATTTTGATAAATGTGACATAAGTTTGAATAAAACTACACAATTAAACATGTTCACTGAAAGAGAAACAAGAACCTGCCCTTAGATAAGATATGATCACTTTTCTTAATACTACCAGTGGTTTTATCTATATGGGACTGACATGAATGAAGAATCGAAAAGATTTATGTTTTCCTATATGAAAGATAGGAAAGGGATTTCCTTTGAATTCATCATTCAGTGTACATGTTCAAAGAAATATGCAAGGAATTTAACATGATATTTCAGAAAATGAATAAAAAATAAAAACTTCTTTCCTTAAAATGCACTTAAAGACTTGCCACTTGCACCAGTTGACTTTACATGTATAAACACAAATCTCATTCTAGATACAAATGCTCAATGGTCACATAAATGTGTCCACTGAAAAAAAAAAAAAAAAAAAATCAGTAAAAAGGTATCCAAGATCTATTCTTGTTTTGGCTGCATGCAGATCTTCTACCACTGAGCTTTATCTGCATGTATGATTAACATTACATGTACATGTAAATTCCAGAAAATAAATCAATCAAGATTTATCCTTTTGACCAAAAATGCATGCAAACGTTTGTTACATTAAATGTCATAGATGATTTTATGTGAATGTGTTAAAACATCACATGCTAGATATAAAGAAATAACTCAAAATATCAATGTACACATGTACACATGTATACGATAAATCCATATGAAAAATATATACACTGAAGTAAGACACAAAAGTTTCATAGGCACTTTCCAAGTATTTTTTGAAAGAAAATATTGCAGCTTTAATAAAAATATTCTGCAACACTTTATTCTTCTTCTTTAACTCAGCAAAATCATTTCATGTCGTAGATCATTATACTTCCATGGATCGAATTCTAACGCACGCTAGCTAAAAATACTTGTGGCAATCTGACAAAGTCTTCTGACAATTGCTTGCTTGACATTTATCAAAGGATTGAGACTGAACAGCAAGAAATCACACATCTGCTCGCGAAATCATTTCACATTTCAGTTTGTCTTGCGTGATTTCCTTAGCATTGTACTTGGGTTCAAAGACCTCAGACCAACACAAAATTAAATATGTGGGACTAAAATCTGATCAAGCTATTATGAAAGCCTTCAGTGTGTTGTATTGCTGTAAGTAGTCTGTCTGTCTTGCATGACATCCTTGCTGGTGTACATGGGTAGATCAAGGGCTTAGGGTCAGACTAACACAGAATAGATCACATGGGACTACGGTGTGATCAAGCTAGCGTAAATCCTTCTGTGAGCTGTATTGCTGCAAGTAGCCTGTCTTGCATGACATCCTTGCTGGTGTACATGGGTATGGTCCAGGGGTTAGGGTCAGACTAACACAGAATAGATCATATAGTCTGATCAAGCTAGCGTGAAGCCTTCTGTGTGCTGTATTGCTGTGAGTAGTCTGTCCTGCATGACATACTTGCTGGTGTACATGGGTATATCAAGGGCTTAGGGTCAGACTAACACAGAATAGATCATATGGGACTACGGTAGGTTCAAGCTAGCGTGAAGCCTTCTGTGTGCTGTATTGCTGTGAGTAGCCTGTCCTGCATGACATCCTTGCTGGTGTACATGGTTAGGTGTTGGAGTTAGGGTCAGACTAACACAGAATAGATCATATGGGTCTACAGTAGGTTCAAGCTAGAGTGAAGCCTTCTGTGTGCTGTATTGCTGCAAGTAGCCTGTCTTGCATGACATCCTTGCTGGTGTACATGGGTAGGTCCAGGAGTTAGGGCCAGACTAACACAGAATAGATCACATGGGACTACAGTCTGATCAAGCTAGCGTAAAGCCTTCTGTGTGCTGTATTGCTGCAAGTAGCCTGTCTTGCATGACATCCTTGCTGGTGTACATGGGAAGGTCCAGGAGTTAGGGTCAGACTAACACAGAATAGATCACATGGGACTACGGTCTGAGCAAGCTAGCGTAAAGCCTTCTGTGTGCTGTATGGCTGTAAGTAGTCTGTCTGTCTTGCATGACATCCTTGCTGGCGTACATGGGTAGGTCCAGGAGTTAGGGTCAGACCAACACAGAATAGATCACATGGGACTACAGTCTGATCAAGCTAGCGTAAAGCCTTCTGTGTGCTGTATTGCTGCGATTAGCCTGTCTTGCATGACATCCTTGCTGGTGTACATGGGTAGGTCCAGGAGGTTGAAGCAGGTGTGAGCGACGGGGTAGTAGTCCTCGCCTCCCTTGACCGGCTGGATGATCACCTGCAGACTCCTCCAACCCTGGATCGGCACGTGGTCACTCCCCGTCAAGAACACTGGTGGGAAAAAGAGAATAAAATACTACCTAGCAATTACATTCTTTTGTTACAATAACGGGTCTACCCACTGTCCATTAACTTATAGCCCAATCATACTCATAGGCTTGTGTGATGAAGATTCTACATTTTTGTTGTTGCCAATACAAGAATTTCTAGTGGCCTATTGAAATGTCTGGTAGCCATAGGCACCCGGGCCTCCGCTGAGGGCAAGCCCGGCCAATCTCTGGTCAAGTGTGTTGTTAGGGTCGAAATGTTACACAAAATATGACTAGCAACTTGGTTTTGCTGGAATTCTCCTTAGGGATTGGACCAGAATGTCAATGATGTAGCGCTCATCCGGCATCTCGCAACATCAAATATCGCAAATTTCATGTGGTACACTTTTCATCTGGTCAAAAAATAAAAATTTGACGCCCCGGAAGGGACATGGGGGGAAAAAAAAAAAATTAAATAAAAATAAATAAATAATAATAATAATAAATTAATTAATTAAAAAAAAAAAAAAAAAAAAAAAAATAATAATAAAAAAAAAAATAATAAAAAAAAAAAAAAAAAAATTACCATAATTAATTAATGGAGACAAATTTCAAAATTCTGTGTATAAGTTTAGTGTACCAAAGTTAGCTCTACCAGATAAAGCAAACCAAATCAAAATCGGTCGAGAAATGAAGGAGAAGTAGTATTTTTTGTGATTTCGAATAAATTTGCATAAATTACTATAGATAATGAATTTCATGATTCTGTGTAGAAGTTTTAAATCCCCCTCCTAGCCCTATTAGATAAACTAAACAGAATGAAAATCGGTCAAGAAATGAGGGAGAAGAAGCAATTTTTGTTATTATTGGAATAAATTTGCATAAATTACCATAATTAATTAATGGAGAACAATTTCAAAATTCTGTGTAGAAGTTTAGTGTACCAAAGTTAGCTCTACCAGATAAAGCAAACCAAATCAAAATCGGTCGAGAAATGAAGGAGAAGAAGCATTTTTTGTGATTTCAAATAAATTTGCATAAATTACCATAGATAATGAATTTCACGATTCTGTGTAGAAGTTTTAAATCCCCCTCCTAGCCCTATCATATGAAACAATCAGAATCAAAATCAGTTGAAAAATAACGAAGAAGAAGCATTTTGAAAACTGTGGACGGACGGAAGGACGGACGGACGACGGACCGCCATGGCATAAGCTCATCGGGCCCTTCGGGCCGGATGAGCTAAAAATGTGCAACAAAGAAACTTTCAAGTTCTATAAAAATACTACAATCATCAACATTTTAATTGCTTTCGCAACAAAGGCCAAACAATCCCTACCCAGGAATTTTGTCTTAGCTTCAAAGGACAACTCTCAGTAGACATGTATATACCTATCATACCGAATATTGGAGACTAAAATTATATAAAAAATACATTTCTGTAGCTTTTGCAACACAAATCATACAGTTCTTACGCAGGAATTTCTTCACAGCTTCAACGGACAGCTCTCAAAAGACTTGAGCACAAAAAATGATTTTAATTATAAAATCACTACTCTCTGTAGCTTTCACAATACATGTCATACAATGCTTACCCAGGAATTTCTTCTTGGCTTCAACAAATAGCTCTCGGAAGACTTGTGTATACCAATACATGCTGAATATTGCTAACTAAAATTATGAAAATCATGAATATTTCAAGTTTCTCTTGCACAACACAGGCATTACAATGCTTACCCAGGAATTTCTTCTTGGATTCAACGGACAGCTCTCGGAAGACTTGCCAGAAGTGTCTGATGGTTGGATGGTTGCCATAATACTGCCCCTTGTATTCCACACTCTACAAATAAGATGGAATAAGAACACAAATATTAATATTGTTTGTTATCCCACCAGTCATATACATTGTATGCTGACCCAATGTTATGGACAAATCTCACGGAATAGTTGAAAAACATTGATTCTATTGACAAGTTTAAGATTGCTTTAAGGACACACTTATTTACATGTAGAAGACAAGTGTTCATAACTGATGGTTGGATGGTTGCCATAATACTGCCCCTTGTATTCCACACTCTACAAATGAAATGATAAATGGAATGATGGAATAAGATAATCATTACTTCATATTTCTATGAAAGTTCATCTGTATTGGTGGTTAATATGAAATCTATTTTAAACTTTGGAGGTAAATATTTGTATTGTGATCAAAAGTTTAAAATAGATTTCATTACTTCATATTGCTAGCACATTGCTAGATTAATTGTATGTGGGGCATCCAGTACAAATAGAAAAGTGTTCATAACTGAAAAGGCAACAAAGGGTGCATTAATGGTTTTCTTAAAATTAAAAAAATGCAGCAAAAGCAGTGATGATTTGTTTTGCTAAACTGAGTTACGAATATCATCTTGCAGGTGCGAGGCTTCTCTATGTGTTGCAAAATATTTTCAGATAATAATGACATGTATGTCAAACTTTGGAAATATTTATCAAATATATAAAGAGAGCTACATTTGATTTCTAAATGGATTTCAAATTTTCAAACTTTCTACAAAAGTACAAAAATGGCTCAGCTCCCTCAAATCAAATGATGGCAGGGCTCGACACTAGCACTTTGCCCTATTGCCTGTGGCAAGTAAAACAATTATGTCGGGCAAGTAAAAAGTCATAAATGGTCTAGTTCGGTTGCCCGATCGGGCAACTACCAATTCTGTGAAACTTCAAGAGAAACTGTTATTCACAAGGTGTAAATCTCATCTAGAAGTAAGCGGGCAAGTACCGTTTCTACACCAGTAACGGATCACCTACCCACATTGATGCATGAAGACGTTTGTGACTATCTAATTGTTTTAATTTTCATAACTGGAAGAGGAATGTGCATCTAATATCAACTTTATCATCTCCTTTTTAAAACTGATAAACCTCAGTTCCATGATCATCGCGCAAAAGTGAGAAATTAGCCTTCAAATTAGTGTCATCTAGTGACAAAATGTACAGATTTCAGATTTTCAAGAAAAAAACGGGGGAAAAAATGAAATATTTTTTTTAATAAGATGTTTAAAAAACAAAAATATACCGACGGATCTAGAATTTCTATATTATTAACACAGGAAGATGTTCTGGTATACACCCCACAGCATTTTCCCGGTGTTTGGGTGCAGGCGTATAGTAAAAAAAGGCAAATTTTAATGTATAATTACAGCAGAAATTATCTACACCAGTAACGGATCACCCCTTTTCAAATCCTTCTAAAAACAAAACAAAAGATCAGAATTAATTTTGTTTTGCTGTAACAATGTATTTCACTAGAATCTGTGATATTTCTAACTTGAAAATCGAAAATTACTCGGATATTTTGGTAAAATCAGGTTTGTGTGTGATTTTTGCTAACATTTCATAAGGATCAGGTGTGGCAGAATTCAACTCCTCATAACTAAATAAGGAAGCACGTTTAAGAAGTAACATTTTTCCTGGATATTAATTGCTAATTTGCTAACACTTTGAAGAAAAAATTAAGATAATTGGTCAATTATTTTAAAAATAAAGCCAGGTGATCCGTTACTGGTGTAGTGGTGATCCGTTACTGGTGCAGCGTAAGGGGTTCGTAAAACGCGCAGTGATTTGCTTATTAGTGACGGAATGAGTTTGAATTGACAATATTCGTAATCTGCACTATTTTAGCTTTCCAACGATGTATGATAGTCCATAAAAAATATTTTGTCTTAGCAAGAAATTGTATCCACCAAAAAGTGATCCGTTACTGGTGTAGCTACGGTACATTTTCTATTCCGGCAAGTAAAATTTGAAAATTTATGAATTTACTTGTAGAGAAAAAAGTTAGTGTGGAGGCTTGTTATAATAAACTGTAGTCCCACATGACCAATCTCGCGTTACCTTTTCAAACTCATCCCAGTCATAGTTCTCGTCCCCTATGACCATCGCCATCAGCTCTTGGGGGTGGAAGAGGTCCAGAACGTGACCCCCACAAACCTCTAGGAAGCCCTCGCTGAACGCTGCAAACTGATGCTCCACCGCTGTGTTGAGGAAGTAGTTCACATAGGCATCTACGTACTCTTGTCTGTGTATAATAATAATAATAGTGATAATAATACTAATAATAGTCTAGCATTTATATTGCCCGTTGCTATGGCATAAGACACATTCTGAAACTCACTCCAATTTTTTGGTTCTCAGATTTATTAAAATTTTAATGAATTTGGAGAGATAATAAATAGCCACAATATGGAAGGAGTGAAAAAAAGAAATGTTATGTTTTGTGTTCAGTTCTGGTTTTTATCTTAATCGCTGAAAGCTGCAAACTGATGCTCCACTGAGAGGTTGAGGAAGTAGTTCACATAGGCATCAACGTACTCTTGTCTGTGTATATAATAGAAATGATAATAATAATAGTCTAGCATTTATATTGCCCGCTGCTGTAGAATGAAAGAAAAAAAATTCATGTTTGCTTTTAGTTCTGGTTTAATCTTAATCGCTGAAAGCTGCAAACTGAAGTAGTTCACATAGGCATCTACACACTCTTGTCCGTGTTATAATCAAAATAATATTGATAGTAATAATAATAGCCTAGCATATATGTTGCGAAGGAGATTACAAAGAAAACCAACAAAATGTGTAAATCATTATGCCAACTGCACTCATGGCAACACAGACATTTTGAAACTCACTCTTACATCTTGGTTCTCATCTAGCCACAACATGGAAGGATTGAAATAAATTCATGTTTTGTTTCTAGTTCTTGCTTTATCTGAAATTATTTTATTACTGTTCCTTTTTGTTCTCTTAAATGCTGTAAAAATACAGAAATACGTAAATAAGACAAAAACTAAATTAATCTTGTTACTCAGAAGAACAAACAAACAAGAAACAATTAATCAAGAAAGGAAGAAAAGTTTTTGTTTTTAGTTTTGGTTTGATCTTGAATTATCCAATAAATTTTCTTGTATTCTGCAAAATGCAGTCAAAATTAAGAAATACTTAAGGCAAAAACTACAGTAAAAATTGTTAATCAGGGGCCCATTTCATGTGAGGACCGTCTTAACTGTCCTTTGTGATCGGAACAAGCGCCATCCGTATGCCCGTAGATCAGTCACAGTTACAGTCACGTAACAGTTAAATCGGTCTTAACATAAGACCCTTTCATGAAACGGGCTCCAGAAGAACACACATACATGTATGAACAAACAAACAAACAAAGAAACGAACACACAATCAAGAGATGTCTTCTATTCACCTGTTTGTGGGTGTGACCTCCGTGTTGCCTCCGTTAGGAACGAGGTCGGTGGACGTCACCTGTCCGTAGTGATCCTCGTCGATCTGAAAGACTAGTGGGAAAGTGTCCCTGAAACTGTCGTCGTCCTCGTAGTCCAGCATCGTGTGCATGTTGTGTGTGACTTGGGGTTCAAGCAGCTTGAAATCATCCAGAGTCGTTTTCCTAATGGATGGGAAATGCATTTAAAAGCAACTACGGTTATCATTGTAACTAGGGCTGGACATCAACTGCACTGGCCCACTGGCCTGGGGCCATCAAAACTTGCTACAATAGGTAAAACCAAATATAACACGTTATTAATGGTTTTCTTTGTTTGGGTCTATACAAGTCTCTGATTTTAGGCTAGAGGGAAAGACTAGTGGGAAAGTGTCCCTGAAACTGTCATCGTCTTCGTAATCCAGCATCACATGTTGTGTGTGACTTGGGGTTCAAGAAGCTTGAAATCATCCAGGGTAGTTTTCCTAGTGAAAGGGGGAAAAAATGCAGATCTTTTGTCAATTCAGTTTTGACAAGCTTTTTGTTATCATTATTTGCACAAAATATAGGCTGACCCCCAAATCAATTTTTTGAAACTGCTAATAAAATGAAACAAAATGAAACATTAGCATATTTGTATTTATAATGAATATAAGCTCCCTTTTTGAATATAATGGTAAAATTCTTAATTGAATGGTGGATTCTTTTACATGACATCGGAAAGTTAGCGCATGCCAATTTGGTCATGATTGGGCGCATAATGGCCAAGATATTGAAAGGGGGGGGGGGCCTTTGAGCCTCCCAGTCTTTTGAAGGTCCGAAATGGGAATATGGGTATGGAGTTTGACTAAAGGCTAATGTACGAGGGGCGTTCAATAAGTTCATAGCCCAACCTTGAAGGAGTCAAGGTGCAACATTGATTAATATATACAAGTGTTCTTTCATCCATATAATACTGATGTACAGCCAAGAGCTTTTCGGAATTTTTCCTGAGGGCCTCAAGGGCCTCCTTGAAGATGTCTCTTAAAGACCTCTCAAAAACCTACATATTGGCAGATTTTGTCTCATTATCCTCCTGAAAATCACAATCTTGGGATTGTTTCTTCATATGTCAGAAGAGATCTAACGATACCAGGTTTGGGGGATAAGGAGGAATCATCAACAAACCAATCCCGCCGTTATTAGCTTTTCAAAAGTCACCTGGCTCTTGTGAGCAGGCACATTGTCCCCGAGCAGCATATGTCTCTCAACAACTTGCATTGCTTCATTTTCCAACATTTTGCAAGTGACTTTTAATGGACATTGCATCAATAAAGCCTGTCTAGATCAGAAACAGAATACAACTGACCTGGCTTTGCACCACTGACCATGTGAAGGATGCAACATTGCATACACAACATTAGGTAACCCAACTTCCTGCTCCTTCATGGTTGGGCTATGAACTTATTGAACGCCCCTCGTACACAAAAAACATGTACAGTCAAACCTGCATATGGTGACCACCCGAGGGAAATAAATAAGTGGCTACTGTTGACAGGTGAACTCTATAGACGGGTTCTATTACATGGTTTCCATCTGCAGGGGGACATGTTTGGTGGCCACTAAAGGCAGGCTGGCTGCTATAGACAGGTGTCCACTAAGAGTGGTTTCACACGATGGCTAAATCCTGATTGCAATCACGATTGGAATCATTTTTTGACTGTGTGAAAGCAAATTAGAATCACGAATCGCGAAACTCTAATCGTGGACCAGAGGTGTTTTTTTAATCATGATTCACTCAAATCACAGTGCGAATCTCTCGTGTGAACGGCTTGACCTCCAAAACACGATTTGGGAGGCGGAGCTTAGGTGACCTTACATGCACTTCCGCTGATAAACCGCGCGCTAATCGCTTTGAGTGCATGCAGTGTAATACTCGTTGAGCTAGCGCTAGTTTGATTGACCAGAATTGTGATTGTAATCACAGTCTGCGTGAAGTCTTTTTCAACGTGTGAAAGCAAGGCAACAGAATCACAGTGTTTGTAAACATGCTTACAATCATGATTGCAATCACGATTTGGCTTTTGTGTGAAAGGGCTCTAAGACAGATTTGACTGTATTTTTTTTTGTCCTGCAAGCACCTACTTCTTCAGAACTTTCTTGTAGAGTGGGAGAGGGAAGGGTAGAAAGATGATGATGTGGTTGTAGATGGCCAGGCCGCACACAAGACCAACCAGTCGAAACATGATCGGATCTTCAAAGGACTTACTTCTTCAGAACTTTCTTGTAGAGTGGGAGAGGGAAGGGTAGAGAGATGATGATGTGGTTGTAGATGGCCAGGCCGCACACAAGACCAACCAGTCGAAACATGATCGGATCTTCGAAGGACTTCCCGTTGAACCAGATCTTGCCCGAGTCTTCGAAGTATCTGAACATGCCGTACTTGGGGTCCAAGATCTCCCTAATGATCAACATGAAGAATTCCTGTTGAGAAAAAAAATGACAACAATTATCAACATTTACATACTTTTTCCAAATTGTGTCGCAATTAAATGATCACACATATTTATCACCTCTTTCTCTGCTGTATACATGTGTACGTCTATATATTATTATGTTCTTTATGTATCATCGTCATTAAGGCTCTGAAGAGGATTCTGCTAGGATAAAAAATGTAGGCCCTATATTGACTCTCATTGAATTACACAGGCGATATTAAAGTAGATAGGTAGGCAGTTTTCAGCAGTTTTTTGCATCACATATTAAATTTAAATAGATAACATATTTTGTGCAACACAATAAGAAAGTAAACCCCTAAACAAATTACATTTCAGTCCAGTTTTCCACAACATGAATGATGATTCCTATAACAACAATAATAATTTATATAAACATTTACAAAGGGCAGTCATGTGTTACCTCTTTACTGGCTTTAGGCGATCTAACCTTATAAAGTGCATTACGCGTTTCAAGGAATACATTTCTTGATGTTGATGCTGGGAATAATGATAGATGCTAAAAATCAAGCAGCTTTTTGAAGTCGGCTGCATGACACCTGCTGATTTGATTGATGGATGAATCCATCCATCCATCCATCCATCCATCCATCCATCCATCCATCCGTCCGTCCATCTATCCATCCGTCCGTCCATCCATCCATCCATCCATCCACCCATCCGTCCATCCATCTATCCATCCGTCCATCCATCCATCCATCCGTCCATCCATCCATCCATCCATCCATCCATCCATCCATCCATCCATCCATCCGTCCGTCCATCCATCCATCCATCCATCCATCCATCCATCCATCCATCCATCCATCCGTCCATCCATCTATCCATCCGTCCGTCCATCCATCCGTCCATCTATCCACCCATCCATCCATCCATCCATCCATCTGTCCGTCCATCCATCCATCCGTCCATCTATCCAACCATCCATCCGTCTGTCCATCCATCCATCTATCCATCCATCCATCCATCTATCCATCCGTCTGTCCATCCATCCATCCATCTATCCAACCATCCGTCTGTCCATCCATCAGGATAGGAAATATAGGGGGGCTGAGGACAATTTTGCCCCCTAATTTACAAAATAGCCCCCTAAATTCAGTAGGTAGCCCCTACAATTACCAAAGGGTATTATGTTAAATATTTTGTGATATCCATCAGATTGAAAAAGTAGCCCCCTTAACCCTAAAAAGACTGGGGGGGGGGGGGGGGCTGATTTAGCCCCCCCCTCCTCTATTTTCGCGATAATTCCGCAACGCGCGCAGGTATTGCCGCAGGACTTTATGAGTTTTTTCATTGAAGTCTTGCGCAACTTTTGAGACCAAATTTGCGACGACCGGGTATACCGTTCTAAAGCCACGTGACCTTTTGTAAGTGAGCGTCGGCCTGAAAATCGCTAAATTTTGTGATTTGTGTACAAATCCTATGGAAATTGATTTTTTCCTAGAAAAGACAAAATCTTCATTATTTTTCATTCTAATCACTGCAATCATTTAATTTGGGGCTAAAAATGGTTGAATAATGGTCAATAATTATTTCCATTGAAAAAAACAATAAAAACATAAGTCGAAAAAACAAAGAAATACATAAGAAATGCAATTTTCGCATAATTAATTAGCTCTAAATAGCATATTATAATTAGAACAAACAATTTAACTATGCAATATTGAATGGCTCATGGACATCTATCACCATGCAAATTTGGAGTTGATTGGAGTTTCGATTGCCGAGAAAACTACGAAAAATACAAACAAATACAATTTTCGCATAATTAATTAGCTCTAATTAGCATATTCTAATTATTATTATTTTTTTACTACGTAATATTGTAGACCTTATGGACATCTATCACGATGCCAAATTTGGAGTCGATCGGAGTTTTGGTTGCCGAGATCTTAGGGGGGGGGCCCTTTTAGCCCCCCCCCAGTTTTTTTAAGGTTCAAAATAGCCCAGTCTTTTTAGGGTTAAATTAAAGTTTACCGTATTTGTCGGTGTATTAACCGCTCCGGTGTATTAACCGCACCCCTAAAAAAAAAAAAAAAAAAAAAAAAAAAAAAAAATGGTGGTTAATACGGTCGTGTATTAACCGCACCCCCCTTTTTTTTTTTTTTTTTTTTGAAAAAAAGTGCGGGTAATACACCGACAAATACGGTAATTCCTGCATTGCCATCCATCCATTTATCCACCAATCTATCTACCTATCCATCCATCCCCTTTTCCATTCATCCATTCATCCATCAAATTATCCATCTCTCAACCATTCACCATCAATCCTTCCATCCATCCACATCTATCTATCTATCTTATAAAGAAGAGATAGGTTTCACAAATTATTGTAAACAAATCACACCTCCCGTATCAATAGCTTCTTCTCCCACAAAGATGATGCTGAGCGGCTTCTTGAAGTCAGCCGCATGACACTTGCTGATTTGATTGATGGTTGAATGCACAATGCATCCACCATCCATCTATAGATGCACACTTTCTTCTATCATCCATCTCTCAACCATCCTCCATTAATCCTTCCATCCATCCACATCTATCCCATCATCCATCTATCCATCTAATAAAGAAGAGATACGTTTAAGTTATTGTACACAAAATATCAAGGCTTCTTTTATCTATATACAGTACATGTACCTTTCGCACACCACCTGCATCAATAGCTTCTTCTCCCACAAAGATGATGTTGAGCGGCTTCTTGAAGTCAGCCGCATGACACTTGCTGATTTGATTGATGGTTGAATGCACAATGCACCGTCCATACATCTATCCATTTATCCACACATTCAGTCAATCCATCCATAAACCCACTCCTCCATCAATCCATTCATCCATCAAATTATCAATCTCTCAACCATCCACCATCAATCCTTCCTTCCATCCACATCTATCCCATCATCCATCTATCCATCTAATAAAGAAGAGATACATTTAAAAAGTTGTTGTGCAACAACATTTCAAGGCTTCTTTTATCTGTACCTTTCGCACACCTCCTGCGTCAATAGCTTCTTCGCCGATGAAGATGATGTTGAGCGGCTTCTTGAAGTCTGCCGTATGAAACTTGCTGATTTGATTGATGGTTGAATGCACAATGTTCTTTCTATTGATGCACATGACAAGGCATGGGTTGACAGGGTCGATCTGAGATCCAAGAATGCTCTGTAGGTTCCGCCGCCGAACGTCTTCTATCGCAAACTGGAAATAGTCATAATAATGATAACAATTAAAACAATAATAACAAAAATGAAAATAATAAGGCTGCTTTGTTCATAACCTGTTTATCACGTACGTCCCTATATCCTGTAAGAAAGTGAAAATGAATAGACAATTCAGCAAACTATATCACAGAAGTAAAAAAGCAAGAACACGATATTATAGTTCGATGAAGGGTGTGATTTCTACACATCTGTTTTTCATTCGTAGAATCAAAATAACAGGGTTGTTTGATCCGAAATTTTGTGTGTGTGTTTAACATTCATCCTCATCCGTCTACTGGAAACTGTTCAGACGATTTGTAAAAGGCGGACACTCCCTTTAAGAGATTGCTGATTTGGTTGATGGTTGAATGCACAATGTTCTTTCTATTGATGCACATGACAAGGCATGGGTTGACAGGGTCGATCTGAGATCCCAGAATACTCTGTAGGTTCCGCCGGCGAACGTCTTCTATCGCAAACTAAAATAGTAATAATGATAACAATAAAAACAACAATAATGAAAATAATAATGCTGCTTGTTTATTATGTTTTTATCACGTACGTCCCTATATCCTGTATTAAAGAAGAAGGTGGAAATGAATAGACAATTCAGCAAACTATATCACAGAAGTAAAGAAGCAAGAACGCAAATCAGACGTAATCAGAAGTATCAGGAATTTATTGATGGTTGAATGCACAATGTTCTTTCTATTGATGCCCATGACAAGGCATGGATTGACAGGGTCGATCTGAGATCCCAGAATGCTCTGTAGGTTTCCGCCTACGAACGTCCTCTATCGCAAACTGGAAATAGTAATGATAACAATAAAACCAACTATGACAATATAATAATGCTGCTTTATTTTCACAGAACCCCCCCTCGTGGCGTACAAGAAGGACAAGAGTCTGCGAGGACTACTTGTCAGATCGCGACTGAGTTCAGAGACCACCAGGGAATCCTACCCCTGGGACGTATCCTTGCCACTGGGGACGCTGCAACACGTGCAAGTACGTACCAACACGATGACGCTAGAGGGGCCTTCGTCATCATGGCGAGTATCACATCACATCACATGCACTCTACCAGTGTATTCTATGCCATTCGCCATTCGCTGCAAGAGTGCTCAAAGATCTACGTGGGTGAAACCAAGAGACGACTGCCGACAGAACTACCGAGCACCTAAGGTCCATTCGGCTCACATGGACGGTTCCGGTCGCTCAGCACTTTAACGCTGCTGGCCATAGCATCGCCGACTTCTAAATTACGGGACTGGTGGCCGGCTTCAGGACGGATGACGAGAGGAAGAGGAAGGAGGAGAACATGATCTTCTGCTTGGGCTGCATACAACCAAATGGACTGAATGTTACGTTCTATTCATTCCCGATTAATTAATTTCCCCCTCTGTCCTTCTGTCCCTCACTTCCCCACCTCCTCTCCTTTTCTCTCACACCCCTCCCTCCTCATCTCCCCTCTTTATGACGTATACTTTTTTGCCGCGCTTTGCGCGCTATTACAATTTGGCGTCCTTGGAGACGCTTTTTGTTTTTGTTGATGCTATTATGAATTAAATTAGTCAAATTGACAAAGGCCTATTGCCGAAATATTACAAAAACAATTTAATTTTTCATTTAATTTTGTTGGTTTCTATCTATCTATCTATCTATCTATCTATCTATCTATATATCTCTCTCTATCTGTCCATCTATCAGGTTGATCTATGAACCACAGTACTCACCTTCATCTGAAGAAGTGCATCGATGTGCAGGAGTTGTGTTTTTGTCTTGGTGTCGAAGATGAACGGGAAGTCACAGAACGTGAACGAATGAACCTCCTGAACAAAGAAAAAAAAGGAAACAAAAGTATGATATTTTGTTGCAAATTGTATCCATTTAGTTTCTTTCCCCCGCTAGCAAAGGAAAAAAAGAAACCAAAATATAATAATAATAATATCAGCTAATTCTTATAAAAAATAATATGACATACATGTATCATTCAGAAGAATCTTACAGTGTAATTGTGTATGATTGAAATCTTAAATATCACTTCTGGAATAATATTACAAAGTTAATGGATCACTTTGATAGAAAAGGTGGCTACACTCACCAGCGAACCAACAGTCTTCTGTAGAAAGAGCAGGGAATGTTCATGATGTTGATATATCTTCCTCATTTACAGGTCATACAGATTTCATAAATAATACATGCGTTAGCACTTTGGTAATAACACACTAGCCCCATGCATTGTCGATGCAATGCCTACGACACACAAGATGGTAATGTCTGTATGGATGGCTTAACTCACCAGCGAACCGACACTCTCTGTAGAAGAGCAGGAATGTTCCTGGATGTTGATTACCTCCCTATGTCTTGAATGTAGAACATGTAGTAGGGCAGGATCTCACCATGGTTGTTATTCACCTATTGATTAAAACAAGGAAAGAAAAATGTTGACAAACGAAACAGAAATTGTGAAATAAAAT